>LOEQ01000372.1:359526-372380 GCA_001685075.1 Bramus lutescens
TGAGGTCTGGTGCCCTCTTCTGGCCTGCAGACATACACAGACAGAATATTGCATATATAATAAATAAATATTAAAAAAAGATATACATAAGGCCCGGTTTGGTGGAGTAATAAGCCTTTAGTCCCAGCACTTAGGAGGCAGAGGCAGGAAGATCTCTCTGAAATTCGAAGCCAGCCTGGTTTATATGGTAAGTTTTTTGACAGCTAGGACTACCTAATGAGACCCTGTCTCATAAAACCAAAAAGCTCAAACAAACAAAAAATCATACACACATGAAACAAAACAAGATCAAAATAAACAAACAAGTAAATCCCAACATCTGGGAGCCTGAAGCAGGAAGATTACTGTGAATTCAACTCACTCTGAGAGCCACAGAATGAAACTTTATCTCACCAAACCAAACAAACAAAATTTTTTTTTTTTAAAAAGGCTTGGACACACATTACATAATCCCAACATTAACTATGGAGTCACCCGGAACTTAACTGCTGACATCAAAGGAGACTCGGACCAAAGCTTTTCCCTCAACGGTCTGAGTTGCACTCTCTGAAACTCACACACAACAGCCATTGCTACTTACTTAATGTCAAAACTCTAACCACTGCAATTCAAATCAAGAATGAGTCAATTTCCTTTGGTTCCAATACCACATTTTAAGATGAAAATTGCACCATGTAGTGAGAAGTCAGTCTGAGACCAAAGAGGGTTCAGGAAGGGAAGGCCCCCTGCACCTGTGAGACTGCGGGCAGACAGACATGGAAAAGGCTGGGTTCAGCCAAAGTTAAGAGCAAACAGGAGAGGAAGGACTCTGAAATAAGAACAGCAGCAAGTAAACTCAGAGACAATCTGGTTCTCTACCCCATTCATTTAGGCTGGAGGTGATGAAGAGGTGGAGCAGGAGATGAGGAATTCAAGGTCAGGCAGGCAGAGACACAGGAAACATAAGTTACAGTACAGGACCTGGTCCCATCCTCTCATCCAGTCTAGGTTCCTCAATTGGCCCCTGAATGATCCTCAGGCCCTGACTCAGGGTCGCTATTAGTCACCTTTCTCCTGTCTGGGATGTGCAGCACCAGAGGCAACAGCTCTGCCACTTCCATGAAATCTGCTCAAAGGCCATCTTGCCAGTGAGATCTGTCTGTCCCAATTCAAGTTCCACCATTCTTTCCACTTTAATTTCCTCCATAATGGAAATTAATTTTCTACACACACACACACACACACACAATACATGCACGCACACATGCACGCACGCACTAAGAACTTGATATGTATCCCAGGCTGAACTCAAGATTTACCTGCCCCTGACATTCCAAGTGCTGTGATTAACGGCATTTGCCACCGCCATGCCTAGCTGGTACACAGATTTTTAGTGATTCCTTAATTTCTATAATTTCCTTGCTAGAATAAAAGACTTGCCTTGTTATTTCTTGCTAAGAACAGCGGCTGGTGTGTATAGACCCTCAACAAATGTTTGCCAAATGGAGTATGTGAAAGGGCCATAAATGGAGAACTCTTCCATTTGTAAGCTACCCAATCAAATCGTCAACTTCCTTGGAGAAAGAAGGAAATACAATTTAGTGTAATAAGGAAGAACATAATAGCGAGGTAAAGTAGGCTGGAAAAGGAAGAGATTTAGTTGTGACCTACTACTCTTTCAGTGTGCCTGCTTGTTCTGAGTGCATGTTCCCAGGCTCACCTCCAGGAAGTTCATTTGGTATCTGGATGTAGATGCTCATGGCCCACCCATTGAGGAGCACATCCTCAGTATCTCATTATATGTCACGCTTGGATCAAGGCAGCTCTTGCCCATGTAGCTCACTGACATGCTGTTAATGGATACCGTGGTATACTGAATAAGCACCAACAGGTCAGACATGAATAAGAGATAATCTTCTACACAGTCTCTACAGTCATAAAGATTTCCTGTGTTATACTCAGGAATGTTGTTATTCCGGTAAGTACCTTGGTTTAAGGCCATTAAATCAAGTACATACTAAGTGGGCTTAACCCACAGCAAATTCTGGTTTTGTAATACGATGTTGACATGGCCTATTCGTGTTTTCCCTTAAGCTTAGACTTATTCCATATTTCAACCACACAGAAGGCCATATCATAGACAAAATATAAAGCAGAGCTTTTTAACTTTTCTTAAGCATGAAAACTTTAATCTTGGATAACAAACAAATTCAGGACCCCTACCATAGAACTAAAGCAGTAAAGTCACTTAAAGTACACCTAAAGAGTAAAGACTGCTTTTATTTATTAAAACAGTGTTTCTTAAGCCAAGTGTAGAAGCATATGCCTGTAATTCCAACAGCAATGAATCCTTAGTTCAGGACAGTCTGGCTATACAGTGAGACTCAAACATACCAACCAAGAGCGTTTGTGGACACTTATATCCGTAACACTTGGGAGACAGATGCAGGAACATCGTAAGTTAAAGGACATCCTTAGCTACATAGCCATTTCCAGGCTAGCCTAGGCTATGAGAGACCTTGTCTCAAGAAAATGAAAAATTGTTTTTCTTTTTCAGTGTTGGGGATAACCCACAGGACCTACATATAGTAAGTAGGCATTCCACCGTTGAGTTCTCCCGGCCGCCCTTGACATGACATCAATAACCCTCAAACAAAACAAGTATTCTCCCCCAGTTTACCATTTAATATGGAAGGCTATAGAGAGCAGCCTGCTACTGTGTCACAGTGTCAAAGGTGAATTCTCCATATTCTAACCCATAGGCTTCTGCGCAAAGCTTTTGATTTTCAAGAGAGAAACAGCTGTCTCCTGCCTCTCCAGGGGAAAGAGCCACTTCTAAAGGCCTCTAGGGAGGACGAGAATGATGTCTTTTTACTTCTTTCATATGAACATGTCTCTTAACTCTTATTCCACAGCTTACATGCTCTTTACACATCAGGGCCGGAAGTCACCGGTGCACAGGCAGGTTCACAGCTCTGCCTGCAAACGTTCATTTACACTAAGTACCAATGCTGAACAAGAAAAGTTCCCACAGAGGTTCAGGGAATCTTTAGTTGTAACATCAAGGGGCCTGCTTGGTGGGGTTTCTGTCCCGCCCGGTACCCCACAGCCAGCATGTCCCAAAGAAAATCACACAGAGATCTCTATAAGTTATGAAACTGATTGGCCCATTAGCTCAGTCTTCTTATTAGCTCTTGTAGCTTATATTAACCCATTATTCTTGTCCATGTTAGCCATGTGGCTCAGTACCTTTCACAGCAGGGTAGATCACATGTTGCTTNTAGCTCAGTCTTCTTATTAGCTCTTGTAGCTTATATTAACCCATTATTCTTGTCCATGTTAGCCATGTGGCTCAGTACCTTTCACAGCAGGGTAGATCACATGTTGCTTCTTCGGAGTCTGGGCAGGAGTGGAGGGAGTGGGCTTCCTCCTTTCCAGCATTCTCCTATTCTCATCTCTCTGCCTCTACTTCCTGTCTGGTTGACCCACCTATACTTCCTGCCTGGCTAATCAGTGTTTTATTAAAATACAAGATTGACAGATTGACAAAATACAGACAATTCTCCCACAACATTTAGTGATCGCAAACTAATTACGGACCAAGTTATACACTACAGCATATAGTTATAATAATGTCATGAATAACTAATTTATTTGCCTAGCATGTACAAGGTCCTGGGTTCAATCCCAGCACAACCCAAGAAAAAAGTAATTAATGACACCTAGCTCCAACTCTGAAAGACTCTGAGGGCTGTCTCTCACAAACAGTCCATTACAACTGACAGTATTTTTGCTAACGATAATCAAGAACAACAGAGATGTTTAGGACTCTTCCAAAGAGTCAAAATAGGAGGCCATGCCACCTGACTGTATTTCTTCACAGAAAGGAGGGATGTCCTGGTTAAGTTCCAAGCAACTGATGACAAATGGGCTTTGTCAGTAAACTCACCTTCTCTCCTTGAAGTGATGGGACCGAGTCCCGCAAACTGTGAAAGCTGTCTTTGATGTGGTCCCTACGTTTTCGTTCCAGTGCATTATGGTGAGCCCGTTTGTCAGCCTAGGGGAATGAAGAAAGAACATGTTAGGAACGCGACTCCTTTTACAGGTGGATGTGGTAAAGCCTGGAAGTGTATGCAGTCAGCGCTGTCCCTGGCAAGTGGACTGGGAAAATTTGCAGAGTGAGGTGGACAGTTAGGAATCTCCAGAATTAGGCTCTGTTAAAGAGGGAGAAAGGGTGAGCAAGGCTTGCAACAGGAACATCCAAAGTAGCACGGTGGATCCAGCTCATGCACAAGTAAAACCAAAGTTATTCAAGGGGAAAAGTGTGACTCTCCTGCAAGTGTCCCCAACCTACGTGATGGAGCAGTTGCCAGCCTGTGGTTGCAATGTAACTAAAGAAAGCTCCAGTGAGCACCTTCATAAGGTATGGTTACTCAACCATGAGACTTGGGGTGGGGTGGGGGGTGCTTCTGTCCACATGAAACCCACCATCCCAAGGCTCTGCTCTCACACCTCCCTGCTAAAGGTCACTATCACATCCTCTCATCCAAGCCTCTGGAAACCCCGCTGCATCGGAGGTTATGACACAGCCGACACGTGTACGAACTGCATTTGGGTTTCGTCTCACACAGGCTGAGCCAGAGAGGCGCTTCTTGGGTTAGCAGACCTCCTGACAGCTACAGGCTCTCGGTAAATCCCCTCAGGCACTTGCAGCAGGTCAGGACCATCTGGCACTTTCCTAAATACCCTAACCAGTCTTTAGCCTTTCCTGCTTGGAACTATGAGCAGTCAGCTGGCGAGGCTCAGGAAGAGGGAGGCAGCAGAGCAGAGTACTAGGGAGCACAGCCGAGGAGTTTTGCCTCCCTCTACACAACCACACCTCTACTTCAGGAACTACAGAAATCCTCTCCTGAGCATTTACCCTGAATAAAGCAGGCTGTGCTGAGCTAGCCTAAAGAGCCTGTCTGGTACATTAGAAAGTGACCTGGCTAGTAAGCCCAGACAGAGTGCCAGGAATTTTGAAAATGCAACAACAAGCGTAAACTTGGTTTAACAACGCCACTTCCAATGAATCCTTGTACAAGAAAAGATGGGCAGATAGAAATCAGACAAGAGCCATGAGAAGAAAAGGACTGGAAATTTTTCTACTATCAAATTCTAGAAGTCTGTGACTCCCCCCAAAGGAAGTGCCTGGAGCCCCTGTGGACAGTGTTCCTGATTCCTCAGGAGTCTCACCTACAGCTCTGTTAAATCCATGTCCCCATCGCAGGCACAGGCCCGAAGGTGGAGCACAAGCTGGGAGGATTTCTAAAATCACTCCTTCTTAAACTTCAGTTCACTGTAAAGCCAAGTAGTTTCTCAACTAGTTAGACAGAAAACAGAATGGGGAATCTGAAAAGACAAGTAAGCTTGGAAAACGAGGTAACTTGAGGACAGAGGTGTTATCTCTGCATTAGACAACACTAGGGCACAGTAACCCAGCTGCCCTCTAAGAGCAGTGTAAGTCAGCGTGAAGGAACTACACAGGGAAACTGGCCTGTCACAATACCTGAGGACACAAGAGATCTAGGACCAACATTTGGCATGCACTAGCCCTCTGATATTTGCTCTCTCATTTCCAAGATGGTCTGTTTACATGTAAACCAATTGCTCAGCTTTTGTCTTCAGCAGTAGCCCAAGATACGCCTGTCCACTACGTCACCCTGACTCCTGGCCCTCCTCCCAGCTTAAGAGCTGTGCACAGTGACACCAGTTACCCATAATGCCTCTTGATACAAATAAAATCCTAATTGTCTGTTTTCTTTCTGGGAGAACCCTGAAAATCTCAAGTAATTAGAACTAAGCTGGACTTGGTTTCCTGTGGGCCTGCGCTGTAAGCAAGGAGCTAAGTTTAACCTAACACCACCATCACCCCAAAGTGTACCACCCCTCCCATTTGCCCAACACTGAGGATTCAGATGGACAACAGGTCTTTTGGTTGGAGGACTGTAGTGAACTTGGCTGTAGACCATGAGTAGAAATCTCGGCTTCTCATCTGGGGAGTCAGCCAAGTTAGAAGTTGGCTCGGATAGGAAACGCGGCAGGCCACTGCCTGGTAGAAAGCCTAGGCTGGGGACTGTTGTTCTCCAAGCAGTGGATGGAATTTCTGTGGTAGTTCCAGACCCAATTTAACTAGCAGAACGGTGGAATCTTAGGCCAATCCCTCATGCCATGTCTACCCCTCAGCTGTTATGCCTGAACAGAGAGAGCAGCAAGGATGTATTTGTTTTTCCTCATTTGCAAGCACAGTGAAAACCATGTGGAACTCACACGCCTAATTCCAGGCAACTCTGAGTTAAGTGGCATTTCTGGTGCTTACAGAGCATAGGAAAATTTGACACACCTTCACACAAGGCTGAGAGTTCTCTCTGGAAAGTATTTCTAAGCTGCAGATGAAGATGATACCCCCTAGCCTTGCATGATGGACCAAGACCAGTGGGCCGCTAAGACTGCCGTGTTAGCCATCTTCTCTTGTGATAGCTTTCCCAAAAGGCCAAGACTTCAGAATTGAGAAAGAAAACCAGGTGACGACTCTCAGCTAAGGTGCTAGAGCTCCTCCCATGAACTGTCCTTTTAAAGCAGCATAGCAATTAGAATAGTAGAACAAACTACTACGCAACTCAGATGAGTGCACTTTCTCTCATCGGTACCGAGAAGCACCTAGCCATGCAAACACTGGGACCAGCAGCACACCTTGTGGAATAAGAAGACAGAGGTCTTCTTGGGCTATGCCACAGGTTCCTAAATGACTCCTCTAGGAGCAGGAGCAGTGGCTGGTGGCTGGCCACTGCTTGCTCTTCAACATAAGAGCTGCGATATCTGTCAGAAAGCCCTTTATCAGGATGCCCCAGACTAATGGAAGTACTAGGGTCTTTGTGATACCAGAGGTACCCACTGGTGCTCATCTGGAACTACGACACTAAACTGCGTCTGGTTTTGAGGTCTATGCCAAGGTTTTTACTTAGTCTCAGTTTTAGCTGCACCAAACATTTCCACGCTGGCAGACAAAAACAAAATCTTCACCTATAATTTGTCCATCTCTCACACTAACAAGCACACAGATCTGAGCACTGCTCAATGTTGAAAGCAAGCATTTTCTTAGTTGCTAAACTGGCAGGACATAGGAGTTACGGAAACCAGTTCAGAATTGAGGAAGTCTCTCAAGAGTTTTTCCTTTCAACTTAGTGCACAGAGAATGCATCTTCATTCACGGCATCTCACTAGTCAACAAACTTATTTCCTGCAAGACCTAGTGTGGGAAGAGAACTGTCTTCCTGCAAAAGGATGCACAAGTGTCGTCGTCCCCCCCCAATGACATTTCTTGCAAGCTGCCTGATAACCTACCTAACTTCCACATAGAGGGAATCTCCTCAATGCCAATGTAGAAAACCCTCCAGGCAGAAGAAATCTGTCATCCTTAGTGGATATTTAGTCTATTTAGTTTAAGAAACGGAAAGGCTGCACTTTAGGAGTTACTTATGAGTATCCAATTAGTCTTACTTAAATACTAAGAACATTGGAAAATACAATTTTCCAAATTCTCATAGTGTATTTACTACTAAAGATTGATAAGAAGAATTGGATCAAATACAACAATTTCTGAGCAACTTAAAAGTGCTCATTTTAACCAACACAAAAATTGCAACATGAAACAACTGACAACTGAGATGAGCTAACCTTATTAGTCTCCTGCAGGCAGGCAGTTACTAACTACAGTTTCTTCCCCAGCTCTTCTGCTTGAAGCCCATGCCGGTGTACATTTCTGTGATTTACAATAAATATACTTGTTTTTGAGGTTTCTCCCATCTTTTGGCGCCTAAAAGAATTTGGGAACACTACAACCCACAAATGCCATTACATTAGCCATTTAAGAGAAAGGAGTTCTTGGTTAGGACATTCTAATCGAACATCAAATTGAAGCTGGGCTTGAAAGCACACACCTGTAATCCCCACACTTGAGAGGCTGAGGCAAGAGAATCACTGCGGTTGGCTACACAGCAACCCCTCTCATAACCGCCCCCAAATGAAGATCAAATATGATTCTTTGATCAGCTTTTTTATCCTATCAGCCTAAAACAACACAACTCTTAGAAACTCAACACCATTTCTTGTATAGGCACACACAGGAAGGAAGTCTACTGCTTCTGGCATCTGAGCAGAAACAAATATGCATCTTGCAGCACTCCTGGCACGCAGCTGATCCCAGGTAAGGCATGCAAGCTTCCTCAATTCCAGCCTCCAAAGTGGGCAACTCCCTTCCTCCCAAGTATACTTCAATCTCTAAAGAAGCAAAGCAAAGAGCTGAGAAGTTAAAAATACTTTAAACCAGGTCTAGAAGGGGAACAGCACAAACCTATTTTAAACCAGCTACAATACTAGCCGCCTAGCATCGTAACTGACATGTTGAGTCCATCAGACCTGGAGGACAATATATGGAGAAAGGCCTCAGGGGTCTTGACCGACTCAGTAATCCTATATTTCACATATACTTTCACTCTTTCCCAGAGAAATTTCCCAGACAGAAATAAAGCAAAAGGAACCTCTTGCATAAAATAACCACCTCAGAAACTTATCTTTAAAATACAACTTATTGGGGCTGGAGAGATGGCTTAGAGGTTAAGAGCACTGGTTGTTCTTCCAGAGGTCCTGAATTCAATTCCCAGCAACCACATGGTGGCTCACAACCATCTGTAATGAAATCTGGTGCCTTCTTCTGGCCTGCAGGGATACATGCAGACAGAACACTGTAAACAAAATAAATAAATCTTTAAAAAAAAATTAAAAAAAATACAACTTATTCCCTTAAAAAAAAAAAAGTACACCAGTTAGATTAGATTCCACAATTGTCAAATTCAGTAGTGTTGGGGTTACTTCCTCTGAGAGCTCACTGGAGAGGCTGCTTCCGTGTGGGGTGGCCATCAAATCAGTTTCACTTTCTGTTAGCCTCCTTCCTAGTAGTGAGCAGAACGGCTTACACGTCTCATGAGGCTTGAGATACTGCAGTGATATTACACACTATGACCATCGTTTCATGTTACGACCCACAGGACATTTTCCAAATAACTTGTCTGTGTGTGTGTGCTAGGGTTCTCACTCTGTAACTCAGCTCAAACTCATCAATCCTCCTGTCACAACATCCTGAGTGCTGGGATTACAGGTGTGAACCTGGGTTCCAAATAACTTTTTAAAAGTTCTTCTGCAGTCCTAAACCACTGTTCTGAGTCCACATGTTTTCTTTTCATCTTAGTATTTTTCCAAAGACAAAACTTAATAGTGTTCCCCATTTTAAAAAAATGTATTTATTATTTACACTAAATTTCAATAAGCAAATAGATATATTCACAAGGACAGGGGAAGGAACCATGTTTTTATCCCATTCATGATAGCTGTTCAATACACTGTGTCTATAATATACCTGCTTTTTCTGTCTATGCTATCATGATAAACTTGTACCAGATAAATCTCAGCAAGTATATCGAATTAAAACAATGGGTCTCAAAGTCCTTGGTTCAATCCCCAGCAACAACAAAAATTTCACTGTCTATGTCCCCCAAATGAAGGAAAAAAATCCTAAGCATCTTAACAATAAAAAGTAAAAACATTTAGACAAAGCAAGATCAGCCTCAAGGGAATGAAAGTATTTAGTAAATTAATTTACATCACCACCCAGGTGGACACTTTAAAAAGCGGAAGGCCTATAGTAACTCCTCATCATAAAATAGGAAAAGTTATCTCTCACTGAGAAGCAAATCTAGTTCCTACTCAAGGATGGTTCTTGAGTAGAACTAGAACAAGCTTGGCCAACCCTCGACCTATAACCTCATCAACCCTGGAGCAGATCTTCTAACTAGAGACTCGGAGGAAAAGAAACTGCCGTTTCTGTTCGTGTTAGGGTAGAATAGGTTCAAATGAAAACCATCAAGCACATACTATTAAGAGTAACAGTACCCAGGCATGGTGGCGCACACATTTAATCCCAGCACTTGGGAAGCTGAGGTAGGTCGATCTCTGAGTCTGAGGCCATACTGAACTAAATACTGAAACTCTCTCTCTCAGAACAGCTAACAGTAGCTGAAAAACAAAACAAAGAAGAAATACAACTTTCAGTAGAAATATGTGTAACACTTCAGAAAGAAAGCAAACACCATCTTCAGTGAGATCTCTCCTAAAAATCCTGAAGACCTCTGCCATCACTGCACTCACAATCAATTGGTTCTCATAAATCACATTTTTCTTACTGCTCAGGCAATCTGTCCAGTTTCTGGTGCTCTAATGGAGAGCAGACACAACTGAAGAACCTGTTTTTACCCTGTGATTACTAAAGTCCTACAGCAGAGCTATCAGAGTAGCACCCTGCAACTTGTTTTTTTAGTATTAGGGATGAACCCAGGGCCTCCTGAAAGTTAAGTGTCCTGCGGAGCTAAACTCCCTGGCAAGAGAGAGACAAAGGAAGAGAGTTCCTCTTTGTTTGAGACAGAATTTCATTCTGTAGCCCAGGTTGGCCTAAAAACTAGGGCAACTCTTCTGCCAAAGTCTCCTAAACACTGGGCTTACAGTACTGGATACAGCCCTGGACTTTTTTGTTTTTGCTGTTGTGTGTGGGTTTTTTTGTTTTTGTTTTGGGGGGGTATGTTGAGGCTTGAACCTTTGATCTTCCTACCTCAGCATCCTGAGTAAGGAAGTTTACAGGTCTGGGCAACCAAGCCTAGTTGCATCCAGCAAAATTTTTTTTTTCCAAGACAGGGTTTTGCTGAAGTTTTGGAACCTATCCTGCAACTAGACCTTGAAGACCAGGCTGGCCTCGAACTCACAGAGATCCACCCACCTCTGCCTCCTTTAGTGCTGGGATTAAAGGCATCCACCGTCCAGAAAATCCAGCAAATTCTTTACAAGCTCCAAAGAGCTGTTCCACAAATCATTTAAAAATCAAATAAGTAGGCGCTAAAGAGACAGCTTAGTAGGTAAAGGTGCTGGGGCCACACCTGATGATCCTAAGTTCAGCCCCCCACACCCACGTTGAGTCCTCTGACCTTCACATGTGAGCCCTGGCATGCACATGATCATATACACACATTAAATAAATGAATGTAATTTTTAAAAAATCAATTAAGTAAGCTGCAGTCAGAGCTCCACACAGAGGGTTTGCCTGGCATACTGAGGGTCCTGAGTTCAACTCCCAGAACAGCCAAAAATTACATGCATACAAATATACCAGAAAAATAATAACTGTTTCTAGCATTTTACCATTTCTCTTCAAGTAGGAAGATCCTGGGAGTATGGCTCAATGGTAAAGGGTCTAACCCAAGCCCTGAAATAACAATCAGAAGATCTGGTGATAGTGAGCCCATTCTCACATAGCAAGCACCAGAGCTAGGCAACTGCCGACATTTTAGAAGGGGGACACATTCTTCAGTACCCCAGTCCTTGACTATCTCATTACAAATACATTGTGGCCCTCCCTCTACACCTTCCTTACCATTCCCAACTATCAAATACTACACTCGTGGTCTTTCTTCTCTGATTTGGATCTTCTCTCTCCCTCATCTATACCCACTTACTGCTAAGTCTCAGACTCCAAAGACAAGAAAGAAACCGTGGTGTCAACCCAAATCCACAGGAACACCCACAGAAAACATTTAACAGCAGGCTCCTAAGAAGTCACTGAGCGCTATACAGCAAAGCTGTCTCTTACAATGCCACTGTTCAACAATTTTTTTTCTTCTCAAATGGAAAATCAGATCCCAAGAAGCTGTGACACTTTCAAGGTTTAACTTCTGGCTCCTCTCTATTTCCATTTTTTGTTGCTGTTACTGTTGAGGACACCATGCTTTTCTAGGTTTTAAGGGTCTGCGGCAGTTATATGACTTTGGCTAAATTACTGTGCCCGCAACTTCACACAACTATGCAGATACTGCTTTAAGCTTATTTATTCCTAAATCAACCTGACCAGTTTGCTCTGAAATAATCCTACCCTTCACTTCAGAATGCTCTTTCGTTTCTCACATGCCTGGACTGCATCCCTCACTCAACACTCCAGAACAGCTCAGAACCCCTACCTACTCACTAGCATCTACCACTTGAGAATCCAGAATCACAGGATTGGCAGCGCCCCCCACCTCCAACCACAGCTGACTCCACCTCACCTTAGCGGGTAAGAGGAGAGTTTACAAGAATATTAAAAAGTAAAGAGCGATCTCTTTTTCTCTCTGACTCCAAAAAAGGCCAAAACTGAACGGAAATGAAAATGAAATGGAGAGTAGGAGACGTACCGCAGATTGAAACCTCGGTTGCTCTTCCTGGAATAAGAGAGAAAAAAAATAGAAAATATAGAAGTTATTTTTACACTTTGCATTCAATAATAAGAAAGAAAATGCCGGCGGCGGAGGAAGCAGCGGGTGGGGAGGCAGCCTAACACCCCTCCCTCCCTCTTTTCCCTCCACTCTCTCCAGCGTGCTCCCGCAGCCTAGTGGGGGGTCTCAGGCGCCGCCCCTCCTTCTGGGATCCGAACCGGACAAGAGTGGTCCGGAGCACACAGTCTGCTCTCCCCGAATCCCCCTCAAGCGTCAGAGCACTCCCAGTCGCCCTCATCCCTAGGTCACGGGAGGAGGGGGGTCGTGGACCCAAGAAGCAGGTCCCGAGCGCTGGTCTCCTTGCCCAGGATCCGGACGGATAATGGGATCCCTAGCCGGGTAGAGTGGAGAGGGAGGCCTCGGCACTCTTCTCCACGGGAGGAGGTGGGGGTCCCATAGGCCGCGTGTCTGCTCCCACCTTCAGTCCCAGGAGGCCTCTCCGGACAGGACTGGAGGGGAGCGAGCCCGGAGCGCGACGCAGGCGGT
>LOEQ01000373.1:0-15533 GCA_001685075.1 Bramus lutescens
CCATCACCTGAGGCATGGGTGTAGACCATCACCTGAGGCACGGGTATAGGCCATCACCTGAGGCATGGGTGTAGACCATCACCTGAGGCATGGGTATAGACCATCACCTGGGATGTGCCTGTAACCCATTAAATGGAGCATTTCTCAGGGCCCCATCCCTTAAGAACTGACTTTTCCTCCCTATCAATAGTTCCTCAGCTAAGAGTGGAGAGCGGAGCTTCATGAGCCTCTCCCAAACCCATTCTGAAACTCTGGCTGATTTGAACTTGTGTATGTCTTGTCCATGCAGTCACAGACACTATGAGTTTGTGTGCACAACACCACTGTCATATCTATAAATACAATTTCACTGTTGGTGTCTATGACCGTTACAATCATTCTGTCTTCTCTTTCTTGACAACCACTGAGCCTTGTGGGGAGGAGTTTGTTTTCACCAGACTTTGTAAACCTAATATCATTGGGTCATTAAAACTGATGATGTGATTTTTTTATTATTATATATACAATATTCTATCTGTGTGTATGTCTGCAGGCCAGAAGAGGGCACCAGACACCATTACAGATGGTTGTGAGCCACCATGTGGTTGACGGGAATTGAACTCACGACCTTTGGAAGAGCAGGCAATGCTCTTAACCACTGAGCCATCTCTCCAGCCCATGATATGATATTTTTAAGCAATGAACATTCCATTAACTTCCTACTTCACTTCCCTATACTATAGTAGATAAAATTATTTTTACTTCTGAGAAACTGTATTCTTATGTGAGACTTTGGAGATTAAAAGTGAGATATATTTACATGAGTTTACCTAGATGCTAAATCTCTTTGTAAATTACAGCCAAAGATTGGAGTCAGGCAAGAGTGCCTAATATTTTGCTCTTCTACCTCTGAAATGGATTTTAAGACTAGCTCATCCTTTTTGTTTAATTGATCAAACCTCACTAATTAAATATAGAGCTTGAGGAAGACATTGTAACTGAAATCTGAAATTCATGCTCTGCTCTTTCCACACTTGGATAACTATGAGAGCTGCCCTTTAGCTTTCCACACTTGAATGTTTTGTTAACATAGCCATGTTTAGCAAAGACGGGAGGGCTCAAGAGCAATGAAATTCACCCATCAATCAAAGCAAACAGAAAGATGCATCAGATTTTACGGTGATAGTTGGAGAGGGATGGAGATGTTATGAGTGAAAACCGCGTAAGCCCCTGAAGCGTACCATATACGTTATAAATGCTATCTATGTATCATCTTTAAAAATTTGAAGCTGGCAAGTTTCCCATTTATTTCCTTTTCTGAGTGCAAATGGTTCCACTATAAAAAATGAAAGGGAAGCTGCTTTTGTAGAATGGAGGCCAATGGGACCAACCACTAGAAAACACAAGCACACACACATACACACAAATGTGATTTCTTTGTTTTCTGTAGAACTTAGAACTTGTGGCTTAGTCATTTTCATTGAATTCGGAGACCCAGCTCCTGCTTTTCCTGATCTCTGTGCAGCTGTGACTTTTGTTGGACCAGCTGGAACTCATCTGTGCTTTGTCGGTCCCCATGGGTATCTCTTTTGTGGACATAGTAAGAGTCATACATGGGCTACTGCTTGTTTTGGGGTTTTGTTGTTGTTGTTGTTTGGGTTTTTTGTTTGTTTTGCAAGAGAGTGCAGAGACTTCAGTGTAGTTCAGAGACCCACCATGTTTTCCCTTTATTTTTGGTCTCGACCAGACACCACCTTGGTGTTCCCACAGGCCATTCCAGCATGGATTTGTCTTAGGTAATACCCTGGATGGTGAGGAGAAGTGATTGCCCACCTAATGCACAAGGGCTTTAAATCAGGGCTTCACCTTTGCATGTTCACTGGCATCTTTCTTTCTCACATTTACATAATAAGATGTCATTCTGCATGAAAAAATTTAATAATTTCCTTTCATCTTAACCTAAAAATGAGAATTATGCCTCAGATAAGAGTCTCATTTCCAAGACTTAATCTGTTTCCTTCCATTTTAGTTGCCCAGAATGTTATTAAAAATTAAAAAACCGTAGGTCTTTGTGTGGGATTGAGCCCTCCTGGGCTTTCGCCACTCCCTGTCAGTATGTCTATTTTGTTGTCTTTGTTTAGCTCATGTTTGAGCAGTCATTTAGGTGAGACCATAGGGTGTAGTTTCCGATATTCCAAGAAGACACAGATTGACAGCAAACTTCTTGATCTCTCACAATTTTTCACCCCCTCTTAGGCAATGATCCTTGCGCCTTGGATGCAGGAACTGTTGGATAGATGGATCACTGGGACTTGGATCCATAACTTTGTATTGAGATTGGTTGCATTTTTGTATCATGGTTTCTATCTATTGTCGAGAGGTTCCCTTTAGAGGAGAGGACTATACTCATCTGTGGGTATAAGGACAAATATTTAGAATGTAGGTGGGTATTATGATGAGAGAAGAAATATGCTTCCTCATGCCAGAGCACATCAATTAGTTGTCTAGTACCTGACGGCCAGCCCTGAAAACATACGTACAGGTATCATTTCACAGACTGAACAGGGTTGCATCTATGCATTTAGGAGTCTAGGTGTGTGGGAGGAAATACAATGACTAATGACAAAAAAGGCCACTCATTTGAAAGACAGACAGTGTAGATACATGGTAGAGTTTGGAGGGAGGAAAAGCATGGGTGGAAATGTTGTAATTATGTTTTAATCTCAAAACATGAACTATAAAATTAAAGAGCTAGTTATAGACAGGATAATGTTCATTCCTCAAGTCTATGAAGAATCAATAACAGTTATATCGTTTCCTCAATCTTTCCTATTCTTTTCTTGTTTCCAAATCAGTAACTCTAACATGGAAAAAGCTTTAGCTTTTAGAAATTTCTGAGGAAGGTTGCTCAAATTTCTATTTTTTAGAATTATTTTTTGTATTCATAAACTCTAGAGAACGTTGGTTATTCCAAGAAATGTCTGCGTGTAATTTTGAACTAACATTAGTCTAAAATGTGACAAAAATCAATCAAGCCAGTATGTGTTTTGTGACTGCCAGGACGGCTGATATTTCTAATCCATGGCAAAGCTTCCAAAATGATTCACATTTTAAATACCAGCAGGTTCTTAAGTGCTTGGCTTCATAAAAAAATGTATTTGAATTATGTTATGCTTACATATCACTCTTGACTTCTTTTATAGCGTTGTGGTTCTGCTAGATGGTTCATCTCACCTGAACTTGTTTGGAGACTAATGAAACTTAAATTCACATCAGATAAATACAGAAGGGTGGACATAAACACTAACGAACTTGATATGCATTCTATCAGAATTCTTTGACTTCAAATTCAGAATGAGAGATTAAACCCAAGCCACATACATGGTTTCAGTTTGGAGTGTTATGTTCTCTACTTCATGTCAGCACATGGTTATCTGCTAATCTCACAAATGTGTGTAATCTGGATGGATGAAACCAAACCAACTTCCTGTGATTTAAAGGATGCAGTCTTTCTGTGATACTCAACCTCCCTAAAGTTACCTCCACCTCCCTTCCAGACTTGAAGCACGCCATCCGTAGTAAAGGTTACTGTGAACCCTTAATCTTAATTATGCATTTTGCAGCATTAAGGATGGTGAGAGATTGCTTCCAGTGTTTGGTGCAATCTTACATGGTGCAGATGGGCTTTCCTTTGGTCCATGCCATCTTCACTGCACTAACAATTTCCATAATGCTGTCGCATTCTGCATGGGAAGCAGATTTGCGGATAGGTAATCCATGTGAGGTATTTTAGAGACAGCTTACTAAGGAGTGCTGGTATATTACATATGCTTTCAATTGCTCTGAGGAGCAAACAGCATCAGGAATTGTAGTAATTTAGCCAGGGCAGAGGAAGGCCTATTTAAAGTTTGATGATATATTCTTTAAACTTTTATTTCTAGTTCCTTTGGGCTTTATATTTACTCCCATGTAATTTTGTATTTCCTGCTATATAATTTCCCTTGAAATCCTATACCATGCATACTAAATATCTTATTTGTTAAAAATTTATATCCTGAGTTTGTAATTTCAAAGAGTCTCTCTCTCACTCTGATATTGGCCATGCTTCAGTAGAAGAGAGAAGACTTTGTTGCTTTTCAAATTAAGAAAAAAAAATTTAATTAGTGTGTGTGTGTGTGTGTGTGTGTGTGTGTGTGTGTACCTGCATGGTGGTACTTGTGTGGGTCAGAAGAGGGTGTTGGGTCCCTGGAGTTAGAGAGGCAGGAGTTTGTGAGCCACCTGATAGGGGTACTAGGGATGAAACTTGGGTCCTTTGCAACAGCAGAAAGTGCCCTTAACTGCTGAATTTCTCCAGCCACTTGTAGAGTTAAAAAAAAAAATCTCCAGATGAGTGTCTGAAGTCATTTCAGATGGCATTATTGTGTTTACTGTTGCTTCTCAGCTATGCCCTCAGTTTTTGGAATACTTATGCCAGAGCTAATGAGGAGACTATCTCACCTCAGCTTCTGATAGTTGTTAAGTGTAAGTTTTATTTTCAAATGAGTGGGAGAGGGAGTGAAACTGATCCTCAATTTCATCCCTGAATCTCTGACTCATGCTGTACTATAAACCATGACAGGCAAGCCTAACACACGGAACTTTGGGTTTCTTGAAAGACTTTCGTGATGTCCAGCTCAGCTCTGTGTGAATGGTGTCTGTTCAACAGGTGCAGGTGCATGCAGGTGCAGGGCCATTTGAGATCAGCTCTGATTGTCTTGGAATATGAGTTCTGCATTTCCCTTTATCATAAGCCGCAGTATCTTCTCTAAAATATTACTGCGTGATTTGTTCTTTTTTATTATTATTTTATTGAAATTATACATAGCAATCTCAGCTCGTATACCCTCCCCCACCCTCCTACCTTTGCCCGTATCCCGCCCCCATCCACAGAGAGGGTAAGGCTTTTCATGGAGAGTAAACAAAGTCTAGAACATTGCTTTGAGGCAGGACCAACACCCTCCCCACTATATCTAGGCTGAGCAAGGTATCCCTCCAAAGAGAATAGGTTCCAAAAGTCAGTTCAAGCAGAAGGGATAAATCCTGGCCCCACTGCCAGTGGCCCCACAGACTCTCCGTGCCATACAACTGTTACCCATATTCAGAGGGCCTAGTTTGGTCCTATGCTGTTCCCTCACTGTCAGGCTAGAGTTGCTGGGCTCCCATTAGCTCAGGTCAGCTGTTTCAGTGGGTTTCCCCATCATGGTCTTGATCCCTTTGCTCATATTATCGCTCCTCCCTCTCTTCCACTGGACTTTGGGAGCTCAGCCCAGGGCTTCACTGTGAATCTTTGCATCTGCTTCCATCAGCTGCTGGATGAAGGTTCTATGATGACAATTAAGGTAGTCAACAATCTGATTGTAGGGATAAGCCAGTTCAAGAGCCCTCTCCACTATTGTTTAGGGTCTTAACTGGGGTAATCTTTATGTATTCCTGGAAATTTCCCTAGTGGCAGGTTTCTTGCTAGCCCCTTAATGGCTCCCTTGATCAAGATATCTCTGTCCTTGCTCTCCTCTGCCCTTCCCTCTTGATCCTTCAAATTGTCAGAGTACAAGGCCCAGGGCTACCAATATGAATGAGACAGTAAGGAGGGTGACCAACTAGAGGTGTGAGGGTATCACCCTAGATAAATACACTTTAGGAGGTACCCCCAGGATTTCAAATGCCTACCAAATGTTTTTAAATTAGAATATAATCACCTATCAACATCTTAAGCTCCAAGAGACCTTTGATCATAGAAAGTGCCCATCACATTCCTAAATTCATGAATTATGTGTTAATAAAACAGCACCAAAGATACCCCTGTTATTTGCCACACAACAGCATGTTGGTGTTTTAATGATTGTAATGTGGAAACATGTACTTTGAAATTGCTGGTGGTGGGTTTAGCTACCCCGTTTTTGCTCGTCAGAATGGTCTTACACTGGAAAAATCTGCTTTACGGTTTGAAAGCAGTCACTTGCATTAAGGACAATGTTCATGAGTTATTCGAAAATGAAACCAAATGTACTTTGGAGTAAATGAGTTATATGAATAGAAGAAATTAGATAGTTCCCAACCAGAGAATGATCAGAAGAATAAAAATTATCTTCTGTTGTCATTGCAACTAGCATGGGGAGCTTCCATTTCAATGTGCTTTAGATTAACTGTACACTGATATTTTGATTTAGAGCCTCTTTCCATGGAAATATGACTTACAAAAACAAATGCCAATTCCCGGACCATCAAAGTGAGTACTGGCCCCTTCTTGCCTTGCTGTGTCATCATTCGGGGGTCCTGGACAATGTCAGCAAGGTGGGATTTTCTTAGCCAGTAGATTGTAGACTGTGCAAGTAAGAATTACCAAAAAAGTTACTTAAAGGAAATCTGCAGTTTAATTTACCCAGTGCCAGGGATAAGCAATATTAAATCCAAATGGATTTATTTTCGTCTTTTGGTCTTTCTATAAAATGTGATTATATGAACATCCTGCCATTAAAATTAAATGTAGGCAAATTTTGGCATATTCACTTTTGGCACATTCACTTTCTTTTGTAATAAATGAATGATAATATTTTTATTTTGAAATATTTATAGTGTAAATTACTAAAATGGTATTTCACTCATATTCTAATAAATCTGCTCTTACATAAGTGCTAGAGGTTAATGGCTAGATTTTAAATAGCTTTCCATTTTGATAATAAGTGGATTTCCAAGACCTGATTTTATTAAAGAGATTTTCTTCATTCAATTCTTTCTTTACAAAAGAATAATTTATTTGCACAAACCCAAATGTTAAGAATGAGACCTCATTGATATTTTTGTAAATACATAGTTAGAAATAGCATGTAAAGAATTTTCTTTGTCTTAAATATGCAATTATTTTTAAAGCCTCTCTTTTAAAGGTCCGTCTTTTCCTTTCTAATAAAAATGGAATGTTTTTTCTCATATTTATGTAATACCTCTCAAAAGTGAATAATGGCAGTGATTCTGCCGAAAATGAACTTTGAATTAATGCACTGTGACTGTGATCAAATATTGATCAGTTTTGGTTATTTTGTGCATAGTTGCAGAATGAGAAATCCAATACAAACTCTCAGATAATTAATTTGGTTGCACTGAAAAAAATTAAAGTAGCTACCCAAAAGCATAAAACAAAACACTTATCACTCGATATTCTATGGATGTTATTTATTGTTGCTCCATCCTTATTTAATTGTTGCTTTTGATAAATATTTTAAAGGCCAGTATTTTAGGTGTGTTTAAAAGGTTCAATAAATTCAATATAATTATTGAAGAATGAAATGTAAATACATAGATCTTTGATAAGCATGTAATTAAAATGTATGATTTTTGCCTCCTGTGTATAATAAGGGCTTATATTTGATCAACCATAACAGTTATTTAATCATTTTAACCTTGGGATACTACCCCACAGAACACTACTTAATGGAAGTCAGCTGAGATGCATTGGAGTATCAAAACATCGAGTTGGCAAAGCACTGGGGCCTAGAAAATTCAAGCCCAGCTTGTTCTACCATACTGCTATACCAGGTTGCATAGCAACAACCAGTGCCTATGGATGCTGAAGTTTCTTTATCTGTGTTCTATGAAGAATGAGAGCCAGAGTTGATTTTAGTAATTTTTCAGAATTAATCAGATAGTCAAGAATTATGTTAGCAGACAGTTGTGTTGGGTTGGGTGTGGGAGTGGTAATGTATTCCTACACTCTACACAAATGTGTGTGCAGATATGGTACCCAAGTAGGTCTGAATAATCGTGCCTAGTTATTTTATTAAAGAAATTTGCTAGTTCTCCTCTGAAGATCCATTGCCTGTTGTAACTTGTATTGACATTGATTGTTGTCTAGAGTCTCAATGTGCGTTATACTTGATCCTTTCTCTGTCAGATTTAAAATTTGAGAAGTGCCCTTTCTATGTATGATTTAGATTATTACTGTGTGTGTGTGTGTATAAAACCTTACTGTATATTATTGGGTACTTCTACAATTTTGGGTAAACTGTGGTTTTGGTTTTTGTTGCTATTGTTGTTAAGACTAGTTAAATAAGAATAGAATTTATTATACTAATAGCATTTTAGGTTGTACAGAGAAATAGAAAGCATTTCTCATTTCCACACTTTGTTTTTCTTTATTTATTCTCATAAGGAACTGGAGAGACAACACAACAGTTGGTTATAATCGATACTTAAAGTATATGCTTAGATACATAACAATCTAACATTATTCTATTAGTGTTTTCTACTTAGCAACAAGAGGAATTTCTCAATTGCTATAAACAAGTCAGTTCTGATCATATTTTTTCAAATTTTTAATTATGTGCAGTTTTCCAAAACATTTACTCATATGTGAAAATTTCCAACATTTAGTTTATTTTCTACTTCTATGTACTGTTATCTGTCATTAAACTAGAATTATTCTAATCTATAATATGCAGTTTATGTGCAATTTAAATGGGATGTGAACCTGCCCTTGCACATAATCTAATCCCAAGAGTGAGGTAAACATGAGAGACAAAAACATGTCAAGACAAACATCTTAAACAAAAGGCGAGATCCATGCCACGTTGTCCTCAAATACATCATCAACACACTCCTAAACAGCAGCGAGAGACGGTGGTTAAACTGCACATAAATTAATGCCGCAGAGCATGGGATAAGTCCTTAGGGATATGTTTTATCTGAAAATATAGTCTTCAAGGTGATGTGTGTAGGCTTCCTACTGTGAGGAACCATGTGAGAACCAGAAACCGCCGATGTCTTTTCAGAATGATGTGTGCTTTTTGAGCCAGAGGTCTTTTCGCTTAAGCAAAAGCAGAAAACGTCAGCCAGACGCTGCACATTTGATTTGCTTGCACGGTCACTGTCTTCCTTTTTGCATTGTTTCTAGACTTTAGTTTGATTTAACTCTTGATCACTCATTCCATAATCAGCAGCTTTGGATAAAATGCAACATAATTAAAACGTCTTGGATTGTGTGACATTTCACAAACTAATCTCAAGCAGAACCGGTTATCAAATCGCAGCTGTACTATGAATGAATCTGTCTTACAATGTTGTTCATTATTTGACAGGAAGTGTCTGCTCCGCTTCTTAAAGGGATGCTTCTCTGTGTTTGTTTTGTGTTTGCTCTGTTTTGTTTTGCTTTGTTTTGAAGAACAAGTGAGTTTCCAACTACAGCGTCCTCTGTGCATTAATTTTAAGAGATGCGCCTCAACAAATAATAACTAAGTCATTAGCCACAATGTGTGGCTGCTGCCTGTGTTAGGTCTTCCAGAAGAATAGCTATTACGTTGTTACACAGAAGCTTATCTTGGGCATCAACTATAAGTGAAAAGCCCTTTACGAAGCATAAATTGCTGTGCTCTGCTGGGGGTGAGATGGCCGTGGCAGTCACAGTGGTTGGGTATTTTAATCCTTGTTCTCATTTCTGTCTTTCCCATAATACGCTTGGATATATTTTTCCTGGTTGCACTATTTTTCTCAGGTTTTTTTTTAAGACTAATTTATTTCTTGTTCCACTACAGATGGTTGTGAGCCACCATTGGTTGCTGGGAATTGAACTAGGAATTGGAAGAGCAGCCAGTGCTCTTAACCTCAGAGCCATGTGACTGTCTGAGCACCACTTATCTCAGTTTTTAAAAGCAGACTCTTCCTTAACCGCTAATGAAAAGGGTTAGTGCAGCATGATCTTGTCCTATGTCAGGAGTCTAGGGTCTCAGTGCGGTGTATCCATAGCTGGCTTCTCCCTCCCCATTGACAGTCAGCTACCCAGTGTGCCAGTGGGGTGGAGCAACCACAGAGGTCTGCCCACCTATTAACTTTTAGTCTAGAAGAACCCAGATCTTCATCTCACTTTTGCCAACCAGGTCTCCAGCACAGGGATAAAAATTAGGCACTTAATTTTTATCTCTTTAACATTAATCATCCAAACAGTGTGTGCGCACACACACACACCCTAACACACACACACACAAAAACAGTAAAGAAGGCTAAGTTAACCAGAACTCATAGGGAATTTAGCCCACTGTGATCTGGTATTATCTAAATAACTGCCACAGCTCTTCAATGTGTCTTGTAAAGAGGAAATAGAGACAAATAATGAATAAATTCTGAAAAAACTGCAAAATAGAGTTCTACCCCTTCCCCAAACAGTCCATACTATGTTGAGAAGATGCTAAATAAAGACCCTCATGATGCAGAAAAACTCCTAATATGGGTCCCATATAGGAACACACTTCAGATCAGAATAAACAATTTTGTTAATAAAATGGTTAATACCACATAATCTAACATGTGCCCAACATCTACTGTCTATTTTTTACTCTCCTGAAGGCTGTCCACACACTTATACTTTAGAACTTCTTCAGGTATTGAGACTGATATGAAAATATACACTACCTTTAAATATATTGAAGAAAAATCTCACTATGGGAACATTTGTAGTATGATCCTATCTTATCACAGAGATAAGGCACTCGTATCTGTGTATGGCATGAATATTGTGGGATGTGGATTAATAAAACCTATTAGAAAATTAAACTGTACTGAAATGAGAATAGGCCTTCATTATTATCACAGCAAAACTATGCTTTTCGTAACAGTCTTAATGTAGCTAAATTCAATCAATATGTCCTCATATTTTAAACATTTAACTATAAAATTTCCCTTCCATAAAACCCTATAATTGTCAAAGATGAAACTAGAGTCA
Organism: Bramus lutescens; assembly: GCA_001685075.1. Taxonomy (NCBI): domain Eukaryota; kingdom Metazoa; phylum Chordata; class Mammalia; order Rodentia; family Cricetidae; genus Bramus; species Bramus lutescens. The sequence continues at coordinate 10,724 of LOEQ01000373.1, forward strand.
TGCTTTAAGACTCAGCTTGCATGTGTGTATGTGCATACTTAGTGTGTGTGTTAGTGTGTGCTGTGTGAATGTGTGTGTGTGTGCATGCTGTGTTGCTGTGTGCATTTGGGTTTGAACGTATTTATCAGTGTCTATGGAAATGGTTGACTTACAAATGTCTTCCTTAATCATTTCCCCACCTTTTGTTTGGAGACATGGTCTCTCTCTGAAGCTTAAAGTTCATCCTTTTGGGTATCCCTGTTAATTGTTAAGCTGGCTGGATGCCTTTCGTTTTGTCACCCACCCAGTTCCAGGATTACAGATGAGTGTCACCATATCCAGGGATAAATGAATCCTAGGGATCAGAATCCAGGTCTTTGGGCTCACAAAGTAAGCCTGTTACCCACTGAGTATCGTCCCCAGCTCAAGACTCCATTTTTTAAAGTTTATTATGTAAGTGTATATATTTTTGCCTTCATGATCCTACATCAGTTTTTCTTCCTATTCTTGTAGACACATGAGCAATGTCAGTACCTTTTTTTGTTTGGACTCTGGGAGCTTTCAAGCCTCCTTACTCCCCTCCACTTCTGTTCCAGTTTTGTTCCAGCAGATAACTGAGTATGAGTTCCCTCTCCTGTAATATAAATTCAAAGCACAAAAGTCCCCCTCTCTCTTCCTCTCTCTCTCTCTCTCTCTCTCTCTCTCTCTCTCTCTCACACACACACACACACGCATTCAATCTTCTTTCGTCTTTCCCTCCTTCTTAATATCTCTCTGAAACTAAGATGCACAGCTCGGTGCCAACTACAGACCCTAGTGTAGAAAGACAAACTGGTTCTATGCTGATTCTGCAAAGTAATCAATTGACATAAATAAAACTCCCTTTGTATACATGCATATCTTGACTACCTCACATCAACGCAGATGCCGTAACTATGTTCTGTAGGTGCTGACTATGTAAGAATATCAGACACTACAGAGAAGCCTGGAGGTTTATGAGGTACCGTAGCCTCTTCTGTGGTTGGAGTTCTGACCTGACTGGATTGGATGTTTTCCATTTGAAATCCATGGTGGGATCTGTGCTCTTAGGATGCAAAATTAATTAAAATATTGTGGTAATTAGATAACTATTCACCCCCTTTCACACCTTCCTCTGACATCCCACATGAACAGATCTTACCTTCTGTATCAGAATATGTTGGTGATTCAAGCTAGTCAAGTTTAGCTTGCTTAGAAAGAAAAAAAATAGGTAGCTGATATGTTGCATTTAATTATGTAAGGCTGCAAGATCCCAATGACATATTTACCTCATTTACCTCAATGATATTCTAATATTTATTAGGTCGTTTGAGAAACATCTGCAATACTTAGATAAGATGAGCCGTCTTACAGGGGAAAGTGGACCACAATTCAAACCTACAAGGCACCATGTCCCTTGTATGAATTCCAATTCATTTTATAATGAAGCCCCCTTCTTGGACATTTAGCTCAGTGGTTAGCATATGGTGCCAGGAGCTTGAAGTTGGAAGTTGGGGTCTCCAGTGAGTCAGTTATTGTCACCACAATGATGTGTGGCCTCAGTCTTCATCTCAGACATTCTAGTCAAATAGAGGACAAGAAGATGGGATGGGGCAATCGTGGACATAGAATGTTAATAAATCCTGAGCCAGGGTATAATTAAGGTATTAAGTTTTAATCATGATATTAATATTGGAAAGCCATTTATTTGTGTCAAAGAATGTTGCCATATTAAATCACCATAATTGCCTGCTTATGTTTTCTGAACCCGTGTATTCCAATGCAAAATCAATTGTATAAAGACGTTAGTGTAATGTATATTCAGAGAACATCTCAACATTTAACAGAAAATTGGACTACAACAAACAAGATTATTTAATGTTTGCAAAGCAGAGTAGAGGTTAAATTCACATACATACATACATACATACATACATACATACATATATACATATATATATATATATCATGTCCTTTATCCTTTTCACTACACTTCCTTGGGTCTGTTTGGAGTTTTAGGAACAAGTATATAACACCTCTTTTTCCTCTCATTTGAGAGGCAGATATGCTGTATGTCAGATAAAAATCCAAACAGTAGCCCTAAAGGACAAAGTGGCTTAAAAGTTGTGAACCTCCTAATTCATCCAAGTTTCAGGGGAGGTGTCCTTCCCACCAGCGATGGGCAATTGCTGGTCACTCTAACATGAAATGGAAACAAAGGGCCTTCTTGCTTTAGGGCTGCTTCCCAATAGGAGCCACAGAAGACATTCAGAACCCAGTTCCTTATCATAAATTGGTAAAGCAGAAATAAACACCCAATGTCTTCCTGGGACAAATGAGTGGTGGACTGGGATTGCACCATGGCTTCTTCGCTGCACATAACTTACAATGATGCTAAGGATTAGCTGTAAATATAACAGGATTCAGAATCACCCGGCAGAGAGACCTCCTGTTGTGACTCTGAGGTGTTCTCTCGATTGCATTAATTGAGGTGAGAAGACCTGCTCGCTGTGGGTTGGGTTGTTCTTTGCCTGGGCTCCCGAACTGTGAGAGTATAGGATTAGGCCTGAGCATCAACACACATCCTTCTCTTTGTTGCCACGTGTGAAATGCAGCCAATGGTTTCAGGCTCCTGCCGCCTGGACTTCTCTGTCGGGGTAGCTACCCTTGAACTGGGTGGGAGCCACGATGAATTCTTCTCCCTTAAGTTGCCTGTGTCAGAGGATAGTATAGCAGCAACAGACGAAGAAACCAAGATACCTGCCATCAGTTATGAAGACTATGTGGCCACGAGTCTAGTGATGAATGATTTTACTTGGAAATGCATTTCTAGACATTCTGGATGTTTATGCATTACTTTAACACATACTAGCCTATTTAATCCTCCCAGCAACCCCCCCTCTCTCTGTGGGGTGTGTGTGTGTGTGTGTGACTAACCCCATCTTATGAATGGAGGACTGAATCTCAGGAAGGAGTATGCCAGGCACAACCATACAGATAACAAGAACGAGAACCAAGATGTCTGAGTCCAGTGGTCAGCTGTTCTACTGTCTCAAAGATTATGAAATTATTTAAACCTAAGAATCTGTAAGATATATAGAAATCACAAGACTTTAAAAGAGGCAACACTGGAAGATTCTAGATGAATAATGCCCCAAACAAGTATATTAGAATCAACACGCAAAAATATGTACTAGTATACAAAAACTGAAAGGTATGTTATTGCTTTGCATTGGAAATGAAATTGATTTTAATCAACTTGGTTAAAATGGCCACGGCCTTGTTCTAAAACACAAGACTTTCTGGCCTTATTTCTAAGATACAATTATGACATCATGTTCCAAAATTTCTTTATCTTCTATTGTACTTCTTATAATCTTGTACTAACTACAGGACACAAAATCATTGTTGACTCCCCTGGTTTTGATCATCTATTTAATAATTGTTTCTTATGAGAAGTACTGGCTAGTCATGTTTTCAAAGGGACTTACCAGGGCTCTTTAACCATCTACCATATTCTACACAATAGTGAAATCTCTTGTCCTAGGCCAGCCATAAAATGTAGAGAACAGAATTACACAATTGAAGAGTAGAATAGGGTGCAATCAGTAACGATTGTGGGTCCAGATGAATAAGCTGCCAATGGAATGAACACAGATTTAATTAAGAGGAGACTTGACACACCTTGTTTGGCCTCATGCGTTCTTGTGGAATCCATGGCCAGCAACTGCAAGCTACAAATCCTGTTCCTCAGGGTATTTTTCTGTTTCTCTGGTGAATTAGGCCTGTGCTATTCAGTCTTTGGCCTTGGCATTTTGCTTCTTGATGAAATGTTTCTTACTGGTATATAATAAGATAAGGAACTTGAATTCGATGTAAAGATGGTATTTTGGTAAGTTCACTGCTTAGTCAGGTGGCATCGTTCTATTCCAGGCTTTCTCAATGAGGGAAACAATGAATGTAACCGCATTATGCTTAATATTATGGCATTGACTCTTATCCCCTGAAAATTGTAAGATTTGTAAAATAATAGAATGTATTTGGCCCAAACTGGGATGATGTTCTTTTCTCCATAAATATTCCAGGAATATGTCTCCTTCCTTCTTAAATTCTGCTTTCCTTTAATATTAAGCACTTGGGAGAAGTGGTTGCCAGGGAAAGATAATATTTAACCAAAGCCCATTGCTCATAACTGGTCTAGTCCTCCCCCTTGTCTGTATAGCAGCTGGACACAAAATCCCCTAGTGTCAGTTAGCATGAGTAAAATGGATGCAATGAACTTAATGATTCCTAATAATTGACATCCACTAGGAATAAAACTTAATCTGGAGGTGTGATTATTTGAGTTTTTAAGCATAAAATGAGTGCCTCTTAGATTCATGGCTCTCAATAGTCAGAGAATTGACAAAGTATACTATTATAATTATAAATAGGAAAATTCATGTATGTAGTTCTAGTCATATTAATACTTAGAGTAATAAGCACTTTTAATTATGGATACTATTCAGCTTCTGTGTTCTTGTCTTTTAGTTTCTTTACTGTCATAATGATTCTTTGAGAAAGGAGCTGCGAGTTTTACAAATAAACTCTGATCTAGTAAGATTTTTCTTAAAGGCAATGATCATTCCGTAGCAAGCAACTGAACATCATCTATGTCCTGAGCATATGTTGTATATTGAATTAAAAATTTAAGAACAAACTTGTAGAGTCTCCTAGTTCGGTTTTAGCATTCATTTTATGTAGTGAATAGAAGCACGGGCTGCTTTTTGTCCGGCCCAGCTCCCGCACGGCTAGCTTATACCCCGAAATAACA
>LOEQ01000373.1:15558-30558 GCA_001685075.1 Bramus lutescens
TAAGCTGCTGTCCTATCAAAGGGCCAAGGCAGTTTCTTTATTAACCAATGAAACTAACACATAGGCAGATGACCCTCCTACATCAATTTTAGAGAGCACAATTGTTTTAACACACACACACACTGCGCGCGCACACACACCAATATCTTGTGCTGGAGGGGGTATTTCTGACACCATGTATGTACACTTGGAAGTTAGAAGACAACTTACAGGAGACAGGTTCTCCCCCTTGTCCCTGCAGGTTCTAGGATTCCAACTCAAGTCATCAGGCTGGTGAAGCCAGCACCTTTACCCGAAGTCCCAAGCACAGACGCACTTTAATTAGAATGACTCTTTACTTCACCAAAATCGAGGTTTGAGTTATTTAACATGATGGGCGCTTAAACAGTTATTCTGTGTTTTGTGGTAGAAATATGTATTAGAATAAATATTGTCTCTTTTAGGGTTATTTTAGGAATGCTTTTTAGGAAAGGTTTTTTTTGTTTTTGTTTTTTTAAAAAGGAAATGGAAATGTTTTTCTTAAAGAGATGTGATTTACAGTTTTGTACCCCTGATTTAAACAAGTCACTTTAGAGTAAGCTTCGCTGATCCATCATTTTCCACCACAGAAGTCTCAGATACAGCTTTATAAAAAATAAAAGTTATCTTTATCCATTTTATTATATTCTATATCACTGACTTCAATGTGCTTAATGGAGATTTTCAAAGGATTGGGGTGATGTTTTTATATTTATTTTATATTTTTGTTCTTCTTTGTTGCTTTGTTTTGAGACAGGGTTAAGGGGCATCACTCTTAACTAATGAAGAATTCTGTATCTTCCTGTTTCAGGCTCCCAAGTGCTAGGACTCAGGGTGCATGCCATTGCGTCAGTGCTGGCCAGTGTCCACTGTTGTTGTTTTTAATTTTTCTCATTCAAGAGACTGGGGGTATTGTTTATGGGAAGGCAACTTACCTAGCGCATTCAAGGACCTGGATTCAAATCCCTGTACTTCAGCAATAATAATAATAATAATAATAATAATAATATTGTTTCTGGGCATGGTGATGATGCTTGTAATTCCAGCAATTAGGGTGTAGACACAGGAGGAAAAGTATGATATAACATAGCCTGGGTTTTTTTGGCAAACCATGATTATAAAATAAGTCACCACATTGGATTATGAGTATTGATTTCATGTGGTCAAGATTTAAAGGAATCTTAGACATCAGAGGAACTTAAATCTGTGTCTTACTGATTATACTCCTCAACTGAATCCCAGTCTCCCAAAGAAATGCATGTACCTGCTTCAATCCTCAGAAAGTGGTGGATGAGAAAGTGTAGGGTGGACTCAAAAGACGCCAAGATCAACTTAGATTCCACACTCATCTGAGAGTAGATGGAAGAGCAGATATTTTATTTTACTGCTTTATGTATCTGGGTTATTGCCTGCAGGCACATCTGTGCAACACATGTGTGGAGTCCAGAAAATGGCATCAGATCCCCTGGGACTGGAGTTATACACAGTTGTGAGCTACCATGTGGGTGCTAGGAATCTGACCCAGGCCCTCTGCAAAAGTTGCCAATGCTCTTAACCACTGAGCAATCTCTCGAACACCTACAATACACACACAGAGACACACACACGTGCACGCGCACACACACACACACTAACACACCATATTATGTATTTACATATACTTATTCATGTATGTGTATATACATATAACATTAATGTTTTTTTACACAAAAAGCAGCAGAGTGCACTAATAGGTGGTACTAGCAGTCATTATTTATTTAAAGGAAATTCTTAGGAACTTTTGTAGTATGATACCTGAAAAAGATACGAAAGTTTGAGACGCATGGAAGTTCCAGAGTGAAACCTGAGACTCTCTCCTCAGGTTTTGGATTTCATTATGAAACTCAAAACTCAGCCACATGACAGTGGGCAGGGTCTGCACATTTTGACTACCTTCAAGGATCATCCAAACTTTGAATCTATGCTAACTTTTTGGTCTGTTACAAGAACTTGCAATTATATGTTTTAAATCTTCTTAATTTCTGGTAATGTCACGTATGTTGCCATTAAGTTTAGTAGGATTATGTAGTATTGCTACAAGGATGAAAAAGCTCCCCTAACAGTTATTCAGTCTGAGGCTTTGTTTTTAAATGAAGCGTTCATTCCTGGGGCTGGGTGTGATATTTGCCGTAGACTAAATTATACTTAACTCAAAACCTCCATGGGTCTGAAATAACAAGTTTTGCCTTCCAATCAGATGGCATGCGTAATGTGGTCATCAGGGAGGTTCTGTCCGTTTCCTTCACTGAGGAATCCTGAAGAGTTGAGCCCAGCCCAGACTCCTTTGATCCCTGTGTTAGGAAGCTAGGACATGGTGAAATGCCCACTGGCTATTAACGAATATATAACTTCTGCCAATATTAGATTTGACAAATCAAATCAAGCATGTGCTTAATTCAAAAGTAGGTTGAGAAAAGCAATGTCTTTTTAATATTCATGCAAGGAAAGCAGAACTACTTTCTATGTTCAAATGGAACAACACGTAGAGAGGAAGAGCAATCATTTCTACGCTTGCAAAACTCCCTGGGATATATATTTTAAGTTCAGTACTAGAACTCTGAATTAACCTAAAAACATATAAAGCTAAAGGCACAAAACAGCATACACATATTTGTGTGTTGTTTGTAAACGTGTGTTTGCACATATGTAATGGTTATTGAAACAGCTTTATAAAGCCAATGCTTATGTCCCCCAAAACATTGATATCCAGTATTCTAGGTGAATGATACTATGGCTTTTGTTTTAACTTCTCTGTGTCTTGGTTTCTTAATCATTAAGAGGGATGCTAGATGGCAGTGAGCATGTGTGCTAGGTGCCCATCCCAGCAAAACAAACACTTAATGTAACCTAGCAATATGGTGGTGTGATTCTATTTCTCTATTTCCATTCAATGCTACATTTTGTTACATTTTAGCCTCTGCCCTTGTCTGCCCTACTCCCTAGCTAGTTGATCACCAAGGCTTTGGTTTTTTCGTTTTTTTTTTTAACTATAAACCTGTCAGAGTGCAGTTCTACACACTAACAAAAATCATGTTAATGAATTAAAAAAAAAAAACAAGAATGTTGGCGGCACAAAGCCCAAAGCATTCAGTTAACGTCCCTTTACTAACAAGTTATCTAACCCTTTCTAGAAAGTATCTTCTATAGGATAATTGGTTTCATGAGGTCCCTGATTTCATGTCTGAAAAACATTGTTGTCCAATACTCTGTTCTTCTGAGGTTATTTTCTGACTTCATTTCAGTATATTGTTCATCCAACTACTGCTCCTCAGAGCTGTGCCTTAAATACTCTTAGATATGAAGAACACCATTTAAAAAGAGAACTTCTTCAGTAGTTTTCCTGACCCACAGAGAAAACCGCATCCTCACAAGGATCCATACTCTAATCCAAATTCTCATTTCCAGGCATACTATGCATTTTTTCTTAATATGAATTTTTTTTTACTGGAGTTCAATTATACTAGCTACTTAGCTAGCAAATTCGGTAAAATTTAAAAATCAATGCTGTAAACTTTAAAAAATTAAATTTTAATAGATAACAAATATTCAAATTCTGCCATTTCTTAATTAGTTTACTATACTACTATGTATGATTTTGTGGCTGTTTATAACTATTATATCAGTACAGTAAAAAGCATATATATGATATATGTGTATGATATACATCATTTATAGTATAGATATAATGTAACACATATAGTATTTACATATGATAATACCATACATGTATAATATATGTGTGTGTGTAGTTTGTAAAGGTGTATCACTACCACATTGATAAATTGAAATTGACCACGGTAACAATATTTACACACTATGGACACTGTCACAAGCTACAAACTAGATATTATGATTTTTGTTTGTTTATTTCTTACCCAGAAGAATGAAGAAAATCATATTAACAGTGAAAATTCAACCTTACAATGTTACTTATCTAGTTAGCCCACTGGAAAAAGTGCAAAATTTAGACAAAATCACATTCTGGTATTTAAAAGTATTACCTCACTCAACGAAGGCACTGCTCCCATCCCTGAGGAAGAAGTTCTGTTCTGACATTTGTTTTTGGAGTCTGACCTTAGTATGGTTAACAGTGGACACCAGCACTAGAAGGCAGCAGGCATGTTAAAACTAGAGCTGGCCCTTCTCTGCATCTTAGATTCACCATGGAAGAAAAAATTGACTAAAGAGCAGAAAGGGCATTCTAACTGGCCAAGTGAGAGATAGTCATATGTTTTATTATTGGGTTTGAATCACGCACTGAATCAGTCAGTCTTTGTGTATGTAGGTATTTATACATTCTCATTCACACATCCTTTTGGTTACAGTCAAATGTAAACATTTGTTAGACTAGCATTGAAAATAAATTTATATACTTTAATGGCTTGGCTTAATAATGCATAGCCACGGAGCGGGAGAGCTAAAACCTCAGTCTACATCTGACTTACTCTGTTATGATATTTTGTTATCATCAAAATGTGGCTCTCAGACAGTCTACTTCAGATTCCCCTGCTGGAGTACGTGCTGTAGATTTCACAGACCTTGACCCGGCCCTGCTGATTCAGAATTTCTGGGGATTGGGCCAAGATGTCTACACTTTCCTGTTGAGTCTAGCTGAGTCATATGTAGCCTCAAATATATAGAGAGAATATTTTCCTATTTTCTCTCAAAGATGGAGTGGCTAAATTCTTAAGTAATTTTCCATAATCTAAAATATTGTTAATTTGGAGGATGGAGGATCAAGAGATGCTGGCAGGAAAAGTGAAATATGAATAAATATATTCACATGCATTGGTCATGCATGTGTGTTTGTATATATGATACATACACTGCACGTGATGATCCTGGGTCATGTATATTGACATGTTGACAGTACCTCCTTAGAGACTCTAACTCACTTTGCATAAGTGGCAGAAAATCTCCTTAACCTTTTGTGAGATCATGTGTTCTTATTATCAGGAATTTCCCAGAAGGGACACCGTCTCTAAGATCCCCTTGATTTAGCCAAATCCAGACACCCAAAGAAAACATGCAGCCACCTTGTGTGCTTTTTCTCAAGTCAAAAAGAATCAGAGCGACTTCCCCAGGCCTGCAACCTTCTTCCCTCTCACAGTGCACCAACTCCCGAGGAATTTTAAAGAATGCGGCACAACAGGGGACTCACTTAAGGCAGAAAATTCATCTCCACCAACGCTGAGCCTCCTGTTACAATGGATTAATCATCAAAGTCGATTATTCTGTCAAATTCTCCAAGGGTGAAATCACACATTTCGCCACTGGTGTGTGGAGCAGGCATTGCCTTCATCTTCCTGGCACAGATACAAACTGCGGGTAACTTTTATGCGCTGCAGACGAGGAATTGCTGATACATTTAAAAGAGAGCTGCCTTTCCAGCACACCTGCCCACAGCTGCTGAAAAATTATACTCCGTGCCTGTGTCTCAATATCCCCCCACTGATAGGTCAGCAGTTATTACAAAACTGCTATGATAAGAATCTGCTGGAGGCTTCTGGGATCGCATTAACCCGAATGGAACCACTGAGTCAGAGAAAAGCAAAGAGATGACTCAGAATAGCTAACAGCTTTCTTTTCAGTGTGGTGCTTTCACATCCACTCTTTCCGACAACATCTAATTCTTCACGTCTGTATAAGAACGTCCTCTCCATCCCTGACCTCACTCACTCCCGTGTTCTCTGATAACAGCCGTGTTGTCATTGTGTCTAAGGCTCTTCGTATATTATCTGCATTCTCCCTGTTTCCTTTCATCTTGACGTCGCTAATAGGCTACTCAAGCCTTTCAATTAGAAGCCATGATACAGCATTTTTCATGGTCTCCATCATACTGACCTTGGGGTAGATATTTAACCAATTCATGCCAGATAATTGTTAAATTCAGTGGAATAACATCGTTCTCTGGATTCAATGATGTTGTTGTTTTTCCTTTTGAGACAAGGTCACAGGTGACTCAGAATGGTTCCAAACTTGCCAGGTAGAAAAGGATGATTTTGAACTTCTGATTCTCCTGCCTCCACTCTTGAACACTAGGTTATGCGGTGCTGTAGGCTGAACTCAGAACTTTGTGTGTGCTAAGCAACCGCTGCATCCCCAGAGAACTACTAACTGGATGATCAAATGTTTGTTACCTTTATGATTTATTACAGAAAATGTAAACGGTTAACACATGGAATCAGAGTAGAAGTATGAGAAGCACACTTGGTGCTTTATTTGTTTAGGATTTATTTTCTCTCAGGCCCACACAGCATCATTTCTTCCATCTCAGAGGGGAGTAAATGAATGACAGTTGAGGGTCCAGGCTCACAGTGGTCAGTAACAGCTCATGGTTAGCAAGGAGCCGCATTGGAACTTGAGCTCAAGTCATGAGACACCTGGTTCTACATTCTTACAGAATGCCGACTGTGTAGCCTGAGTTTGGGCTACCGACAGTAGCATATTGTCTAACGTGAATAAATTGTCTGACTTACTTTTATCATCTGTAAAATGATACCAGCAGGGTAGGATTCTCTAGTCATCAAATCCATTGGGTCATTCTCAGTGACATTCCAACAGCACCTTAGGGCCTCTTAAAAACCTTGTTTCCTGACTGTAGGCTGGTGCCACCTGGTGGCAGTTGCTCGCTCATGTGTCTTATGGGGTTGACTTGGTGTTGGGGACTAACAAGGGAATGTGTAGAGACCTGGTGACAAGTTCAGCAGTCTTTGGTTAGTTGGTACCGGGATTTTCCACCTGATGTGGAAACATCAGTCTTGGACAGCAAGCTCACCTTCCTGTCTATCCATTTCCACGCTGAAGCTGGATAAGACTGAGCCATTCGCCCCTCAGATGATATCTGATTTTATCTAACCATCTGGCACATTGTCTCAAGATAGGATTGTACTGTGAAGACTCGCATTAAAATCCTCAAATGAAATTATGGCTTTCAAGGGGGCCTATGTATGTTCAAAGCAATAATGGAATGCAAATAATAATAATAATAATAATAATAATAATAATAATGTGGTCATTCTTTTAGATAAAATTGCCCAGTGTTAATCATAAATATGACTTAATTTTGCATTTTTCACTTCAAACATACATTTTTCTGTTATACTCTATCCTTGTCTGGATTTTGTTTTCAAAGGAGTCTTTCGAAAATAGAAATATTCTTAGTTCTAGCTTTGCCATCCTGCTGTTTCCTTAACTCTCATGCTCCATGTCACTATATTTCCTTGTCACCTCTCACATGATATATATATATATATATGTCATGGTTTATGACATATTTATGTCATGGTTTATGAAGATTCCATAACAACATCACCTTACAAGTGGATCCCCTCAGTTCTCAAGAACTCGTGTATCATCTATAAAAAGTCAGATTTTAGCCTCAAACTCAGTATCTACTGGTGTCAAATATACTGCTCTTTGATGTCACTTTCTTTATGTAATCTCCCCCCCACCCCAAACCACCTTCCTAAGACTGTTTCTCAACACCTGTGATATTCAGGTATGTGTTGTCTTCGAACCTGTAACATTCTACCTGATATCACACCAGAGCTTATCTAGTTGAGAGAGAGAGAGAGAGAGAATCCTACGGGCGTAATGTCTGACTTAGCTTTGCCTTTGCCTTCATCTTGGTCACCAGTCAAATGTCAAATTGTGCTGACAGTAATTGAGATGCTTCAAAGCAATGATGTGGTATGCTAATTCAGACAGTTGGTCATTTAAACTTACCCACAGACATGCACCACTCCTGTGATGGACCAAGCAAAGGGTATAACCATAATAACCATAAACAGGTCAATCTTGAGTATTGTGAATTCTAGATTAGACAGATTTGGGGTCAGTTCCTCGCCCTTCTATTTGTTAACTTTTTACTTTGGACTTATTAACCAACTCCACAAACATCAGTTTTTCCTATATAATGTCGAGTGTAATAATGAAATCTCATGTTAAGTGTTTAGATAAGGGTGATTTAACATTGTATATAGAAAGCATTAGTCACCAATGTCCAATAAGAAACAAAACTTTTGTCCATTAGTAATCATTACTATCCTCTTTAGCCACATTGTTGCTATTGTTTTGTTTACTCCATCCGCAGAAAAAAACTGAAGCTAGGTTGGATCAAAGTCAACAGGCATGGCCAGAATCAGCAGGAGAGTGGCAGGGGTCTCTACCAATAGTCCCCTTGATTAATATTTCATGACAGATTCTAATCTCAAACTCATTTCTCCAGCCTTGATAGTTATGCAAAGATCAATACTAGAGAGGGTTATTTCATTAGCTAATTTGCATCTAGGAATAATGGGTATCAATTTTACATGATTTCATTTTGATATCACAGGAAGCCTGAACCAGGCTTGAATACAGAGGAAAACTGGGCTAATTCTATGACCACATTTAACTTATGCAAAAATATATGTTGATTTTAAAGAAATGTGAGCTCCTTAGCAATCTGACTTTAAACCAAATTATATTAACTACACTCTCCTAGAGATGCAGGTCCAAGGGAAGAAAGGTCAATGTATCAGCACTAGCCTTTTCAGAACTCTTCCTAACCACCACACACATGTTCTATCAATGTTCTTTGCAACGATCTTCCATGTCCTACACGTATCATAGGACTTAGATCAAAGGTTTCCCTAAGTAAATGTTGAAGTAATATACACTCTTTTGCTATCTGAGATTTTAATCGCAAGTTTAAAGAGTTTTGACTATTACTAATTCCTAGGGTTTACTGCTATTTTTATCATTAATTTGCTAGTATTAATTCCTTATAGCTATGTGCCTGCAGTATAGTTTCATAACTTTGGAGTTGGCTAAGTCATTTAATGAAGCTGCGTGCCACATTACCTAATAGTGAAGAATATCTTTATCCTTGGCCCAGTAAGCCATCTCACTCTCCCATCAGGGTAGGGTATGGCTTCATTTTTAAGTTCAACTCAGCGTCTCAACTAATGCTCCCAAATAATCATCTTCTTCCTCAGTGTGGGTGCCACATGCATACACAGACAAGCTTCAAGAGCTAGCAAAGAGTCGTGTCACCTGGATAAATAAACTGAACTCACTGTTGCTTCTCAGATGTCCTCTGAAAGAACGCCATTTAAGAAAGAGCCCTCTAGACTTTCTTTGTTATAGTATTCTGGTTTGCTCATCTTCCAGTATCTCCGAGGTTAGGGGACAGTGACCTTGACGGTGACATTTTAACAAAGATGAAGACAGACTTTTTTTTGAAAGAGAAGATTAAAACAAAATAAAACTACCCAAGTATCACTACAACGAATATCTTTAATTCCAATACTAGGTGGGGAGAGACAGGCAGATCCCTGTGACTTCCAGACCAGCTTGGTCTGAGGAGGGAACTCTATCCAGGGAGAAAAGAGAGAAGAACAAAGAGGAAAGCACTAGTCATATTTATTGCACCTTTAAGAAAAAGAAAAATTATTTCCTTGAAACTAAATGTGTAGACAAGACCCCGCAGAAGCAATAGCATCTATTTCAGAACAGGCAGCCCATAAGTAAATATTGAGTCAGTGAATTTTGTTATGCTTTTCCTTAGCTTTCTATAATGTGTAAGTACCTCAAACACAAAGTCTTTTCATTCCACGTCTCTATAATAACCAAAGAGTAAATTTATAATGTCAGATCACCTTTTTTTATGAAAAAGGCATGTGCTCATTAGACCATTTTGTACAGCATATTAAATAGTACATGGGGAAACATTAAATATTGTGTTGAAATCTCATTGTCATGATTTTCTTATGTCCAGGCTCTAAATTTCAATGACTGCTGGTTTTTTTTTCCACGCCTTGCATTCTTTTTAAAAATAAAATGTAAAATAAGCAAAATAACATATTTCTTCTGTTCATCTTCTATTCTTGAGTACTGAATTAATGACTAGATTAAATAGATTTCTCACAGTTTGGGTGAAGTTTACATTGTTGTTGCTGTCTCACATGAAATGCACCAAAGCTGGATATTAAATCATATTTTGTATGCATATTTCGTTTTTTGTACTATCCAATATGGTAGGCACTTGCAACTTAGGGCTATTGAGCATGATAATGTCCTTCACCTGAAATAGGTATGCTAACAGCTTAAAATCTATACAGATAGCAAATGTTTAGTAGTAGATAAATAGATAAAAATAAATTTTATTTTAAATACATTAAGTTACATAAAATAAACAATTTAATAAAATTATAGCTCTGTTTCTCTTATTATTTGGATATGACAGTTATAAAATTTAAGTCATGTTTATGACCAACTTTATAATTCTCTTGGATAAGCCTGATTTAGACATGATTAGGCCTTGACCAAACAAAGGTTAAACTTTTATTTCTATACATTTTTTATATTGCCCCCTTTCTTTTTTATCTCTTTGTTTGTTGATTTAACTTTTTTCCTTCTATTTGTGTAGGTCCATTTGAGTCCAGAGTCTTCTAAAAGTCAGCCAAGCCTTCTCTCATGAAGATAGAATTTTTAATCCCTCCGTGTGTGTGTGTGTGTGTTACAGTGTCTCATTCTGGTGGGTCACTGTGGATTCCCTAGTGCATCCATAATCTTCTTTTCAACTATTCTTACATCCTACTTGGCTCCAGTATGTTCTTAAATGAGGTGGCTTTCTCCCTTTGCAATACATCATTACTTCTACTTTTAAGAATGTACTTTTGACTTATTTTTCTCAGAGAGTGCTTTCAAGTTTGTATCTACATAGCTGATTTGATTTTCTGCAGTGTCAACTCTATTCTCCATCTTCAAAGGCATAATCTGCTTTTCCGGAGAGCTTCCTTAAATTCATCTTTCACTCCTATCCAGTGATTTCTGTACATCAAACTGACATTTCTTGTGGCTTTTTCCCTGTGCCACTCGCTTCTGTTTCCTCTTATCTTGTATTGATAGTAAGTTATTTGGAAAAAAATTCTTGGATTAAGTATTGCAACACACTTTTTAATGTCTAATCTTCCCCATTGTCAAAGTGATAGATTCATTCTTGACCCCTCTGTTACATTTGCCCAGAGGTTCTGAATTTGCAAAATCCTGGATGAGATATACAACTATCCAGAGTTGATTTTTATCAGAGTATCAAGACAATAACTCTCCACCAGCTGGAATACTGGTAGAAAGAAGGGAGCAGTAATATGGCACCTTCTTACCCTACATGAACATGACACCCTGTAATTTGTCAGTGATTGAGTTCTTTCTCATATCAAGAGCGCCTAAATTAATAGACATGGAACAAAACTGCATTTCTGATATTTCATAGGGTGCTGCAAATTTTTTGTACTGTGCAAAGAGGCCTTTTTGTCCTTCAGGTGGGTCTTCCTCACTAAGCTTTATCCTCCAAAGGAACGAGGCACTACTAAGCAAGCTTCCTTTATGTATTCTGCCTAACATTGTTCTACTACCTTACTTTAAAGTTGTAGCTTTAATTTGGATCCATTATTTCAAAAGGCAAAGGTTCTAACCAGCAGGCTTGAAAACAATGTTGTGGGGATACTGGAAAGTGTTTATTTAGCATCCCAAGAGACAAATCTCTAGAAGCAACCTGACAAAAAGGAATAAAATCACTGAAATTTATGCATGCAATCTCTTCAGTTTCCTGTGTGTCTCATCATCAATAATTTTATTTAATGAGCATCATTTCATTGGTCTTTCAGCTCAAGAAATTCCAATAGTCACTTGAAGCTAGCTTACTTGTTATGACATTTTGTAATGTTTTGTTTCTATGTAGCTATTCTAACAACAACAAAAATGTTTAAATTGACTTTGTTGTTAGCTTCTATGATATGTGACTGTAGTCTTCAAAATTAAAATCTTCTCCTTGGAGAAGAAAAAGAAAACTGTGGGGAATCTGAAGTTAATGTCAAATTAGTAATGACGAGAAGTCTATTAGATTTTTTTTTTACTGTGCTGAGAAGTGATCAGCAAGAAGAGCTAAGATCTGGAATTGCCTGCGTTCTCAGTCCAGCATAGGACCTCCCAGTGTCAAGAAACAACTGGCTGTTGCTCTGTTTCATGGGGGTAAACTTTGCACAGGTACCCCATTCATTATTCAGTTTATAACCAGCTTCCTTGGAGAGAGAATATACTCAAAATGAAGTCGCATCATACCCTAAATGTCCAATAATTTTGGTGATAAATTAAACAGAATTCAGGGAAGAACTGCCCTTCCTAAACTGCTGGTAAACCATGGAAGGAATTTGGAATGGAATTTCTTACATTCTCCATGGAAGGAATGAGTGAGTTGAGTTTTAGCTCAACTCTCATATAAGCTCTGAGAGGCCCTCAGGGAACCTACCAATGAACAGTAGAGGTGGGAGTGTGTAAAACGTCAAACGGATAGCAGATAGAAGAGTCTGGGGAATGAAGGGGAAGACAATAAAGAATTGACGTGGTTTTGCTCATGCCATTGGATGGTGATAGATGAGGAGAGACACAGAATGTTTGTTGAATTTTACTTTTCTAAAGCAGACAAATACAAACAAAATAGCTTAAAATAAAACATCATAGTTTGTTATCAGTTTTTCTTAGCTAAAGTTGTTATTAATAGCCCAGCTATTAATAAACCAAACCAAATAGTGAATGAGTGGATAACCATTATTACCTCATGATTACTAAGGTACAGGATAATTAGAACACTTACCTCTGTGCACTGTGGCTTTAAAGGCAAAAAAAAAAAGACACTGGTCTCGAAAAGAAGAATCATCCTAATGGATAAATCAGATAAATCAGTGCCTTGATAGGTCACAAGTACCATGTTCTATGGAAACACTAGGTAGGCCATGATATTGTCTAGGCTTTGCAAGAAGGTATCATGCTGTTGCTGGGTTCACAAAAGAAGAGTAAGTTCATCAGTAAACCAAGAAGGAGGCTCTCCCAGATAGCAAAAGGGGGGGGGGCAAAGCAAAGAGTTCGGAAAGATCGCCGAGTGTTTAAACACAGAAATAATCAGAGAAAGAGCAACAAGGAGAGGGTAAAATGCCAGATTTTTCTGAGGTCGGGGAAAACAGAGGGATTGGAAACTCCATGTGCAGGAAATGAATGGTAAGAGAGCTCTCCTTCAACAATTATGATTTAAAAACTTTAACTTGTTTCCATAATCAGTTGCTATTGGAGTCTTCTGAGAAAGGGATCAGAATTTGAACAGAAGATACTAAGTTCTGATCTGGTTGCAAACGTGGAGCCTATGCAATGGATTTATAGAACTGGAAACCAATTCTAGAGATGAACGTCTGGGTCAGTCAGAGCACTCTGGACTAAGCCGCTGTAACAAATGATGGGAAACAGCTGAGGCTGCGTATACATTGAGCTGCACCTAGCACTTCCTTGGGGGTGATTGCATCCCATGGACCAAAATTTGAATGGAGCTGCTTATCTACAATGAGGGGAAAGGAAGTGGTTTAAACACAAAGTATTTTTAAAATTTCAAGAAATGTCATAAGTCACTCATTATATACATATATGTGTATGTATACACAACATATGTGTGTATATGTATATATATGTAAACACACATGCATACATACATACATATACTTTTCATTGGCCAAAACTGGTTCTGTGGACCCATCTCCTGAGAAGTACAAGGGTACAGTACAATCTCTTTCACAAAAAAGACAGGGTTTAGTATGTCATATCCTTCAATATGTGTGCTAAACTGCAGTCAAAAACTCTCTCATAAATTAAGACTTCTGGAATAATTTGTACATCTGATTTTAAATAATGTTTTCCTTTGAAAAAACCTAATGTGATGATTTATGGCAGCTGTTCTGCTACTTGACAGAAATTTGTCACAGAAATTCACTTAAACTTGTAGAAGAATCTCCTGTCTCCAGCTGTGTTGATGCTCAGTAGAAGAAAGAAAGATAGAAAGAAAGAGAGAGAGAGAGAGAGGGAGGGAGGGNAAGAAAGAAAGAAAGAAAGAAAGAAAGAAAGAAAGAAAGAAAGAAAGAAAGAAAGAAGGAAGGGAAGGAGGAGGGCGGGAGGAAGAAGGAAAGAGAGGGAGAGAGATCTGTATTATGAATCAGGTATACAGGCTTTCAAGTATGTGATTTCACTTATTTTTGCAAAACTCTGGAATATATACACAGTAAGTCTGGGAACAAATGCTTAGGAAGTGGATGAAGGCTGTTCTCAGCACAGACCTGGTGTTCTGAAATTTTCTAGGAAAGTGTCATCCTTGAAAAGTATGCTTTAAGGAATTTTCTGTTTTAAATGAATTTGTTTTTCTATAAAATTGTGGTTTTTAATATCTCTAGACGTTAAGTTCACTAAATCTCATCTGGTGATGAGAATCCCTCTAAAATTAGGGTGTGGTTTGCCAAGACCTATTAAATAGTGTTTGATTTTCATATACCACTTAAGTAATTCTTTCCATATAGCATTTTATATAAATGTTAACACACTGGCTTCCTTACATTCTCCTATGTGGTTCATTCGTATGAACTGAAGTACTAGTTTTAAGTCTACACTGCTCTGGGCATTTCGGAACCCCTGTATTGCAGTCTGAATAAACACCTAAAATTCTGCAATGAGAATTTAAGAAAATGGCTTACCTACTGGGCTCGTACTTACTTCTGTTCTTCAAACTTTTGTCCTAGGACTCTTCATATAGTGGAAGTTCTCTCTATTAAAGCAACTTCTTGTGCTTTCCTTGTCATTAGAAGTGTGATTATTTGTATAATATGTATGTGGATATGTCGGTATGAGTTTTGTTTATTAATGACTTCACTCGCTCACCTAATTACTTATTTGGTTCAAAATATTAATTAGACATCTGCAGTATTCAAGAAGTGGCTTAATTCCTGGGAACAGAGCAGTACAGAGACTGGTACAACCCTGACCTTCCACAGTCTTCAATTTGTGGTAAAGAATACATGGCGGAGTTCTTTGTAAGCCTCTGCAATGTCATTTGTAATGCTTTAACTAACTCTGGGAACAGATACA
>LOEQ01000373.1:34466-52573 GCA_001685075.1 Bramus lutescens
CTCTCTCTCTCTCTCTCTCTGAATTCCTTCCTTCCTTCACTAATTCCTTTCTTTCTTTTGTATTTTGACACAGGGTTTCTCTGTGTAGCCTTGGATGTCCTGGAACTAGTTTTGTAGACCAGGCTGGCCTTGAAGTAAGAGAGATCCACCTGCTTCTGCCTCCTGAGTGCTGGGATTAATGTCATGCATCACCACTGCGTACTCAGCAAGCTTTGAATTTCCAACTGTTGTCTGACATGGCAAAAGTAATGTACAGAGAGACTAGCAAATTAGATCCATCTTATAGCAGTTGGAAAAATACCTAGAGGGGCAGGCCACCAGCAGAAGTTCCTAGGTTTGCGTGTACACTGCAAGTTAGCCTTGGTGTACAGTCAGTAACAACCAGGACTCCTTTCTCTACAGAACACCATGCCATGTGCCATAATTGATTTTATGGTAGTATGCTTCACATCTATTCAAAATTACCACTTTCAAATGAATGGAAAGAAAAAGAACTAGTCAGAATATTTATTTAATCAGGAACCCCATTGGCAATGACCCACATGCCTACCTTCTCCAAAATTGGAGTTGCTTCTGAGCCATGTGACATAACTCTAAAATGCTGCAGCATAAATAATAAGTTTTACATATGCTTTTAAGTAAAAGACACAATAAACAAATATTGGTCTAAATGTTTGCTTAATCAAGATGTTCTAAAATAGGCAAGAGCCTACTACTATTGTTTTGCTAAGAGGACGTAGTATTAAAATTCCTCCTGAGTACTTGTTGTTATACTCATAGGTCAGTGCATCTGTTAGCAGTAATCAGAGAAGCTTCTTTCTGTAATAGATGGCAGTCAGCACACAGCCTTACAATGTGTCACTGCACAGGAAATAAGATACTGTAAATGTGCTAAAGCCAAAGTTTGACTGTACCATACCTTTTCCCCCCAAGGCTTAAAGAACAACATGTATGAATGGCTGAAAGGTTATTAGGGCCAGAGGACGTGGAGGAGTCTAGAAAACTGTTTTTCAGACATGGCAGTATCTTTGCACACAGAAGGACACCGCTGCTATAACAGCAGATCTGCCAAAGTCAAGCCAGCAAAATGTCCCAGCAGGCATAGGAAAGGGGGGCGGTCATGACATTCCGCCCATAGCTGAGGAGTTATTGGCAATGATCCTTGCTGGTGCAGGGAGAGTCGGCTTTTTTTAGAGATGGCCCCAAATAGGCTACCCAAGCTTGAGTAGGTGGCCTTCTATCCTCGCGCATAGTGGCATCAATAGTCGTCGCAGAGGTTTTAAAGGACAAAAACACATGAAGTTGGAAAAGAAAAGTGATGGGAAGTATGGAGGGGTTGGAGGACAGGGAATTGCAGGTGACTCTCATAAGAATACATTACATACATCTCGATAAAAAAATTAATAAAGACAAATTATCCAAACAGAAGAAAACGTTTTAAAATATGCATGGGAACAGCAAGCGTGCTGTGCACAGAAGCAGCAAGCTGGGATGTCTGAAAAGACTGCGGTGAAGTTGGGCACATGAGCACACAGAGAACTGTGCACTCAGAGGAGACGGCTGTGAACCCTCCATGTTTTACCAATGCTGCACTTCAGAACTGCCCTCAATGCACAGCCTGACCAAAGGCACATGTAGGTAGGATGACTCATAGAGCTTCAATCCTGTGCTTCAAAAATGGGATTAACCAAGGACTCAGAAGAAATTGTTCCATGTCCTTTGCATTTTGTATCTGTAATATGAAGAGCATATTTGGTTTTAAGCATCATTTTGCCAGTTTCACTAGAGTTGAGGTCTGCAGGGCTCGCGTGTAGATTCCTCTTCTCTGTTTCTGTAAGTGTCTGTTACATGAAAACTCGGCTTCAGTTTGAGGCTGATCATTTATATATTTACAAAGACTTTCCTTTGGGTGTAATTTGTCACTGACTGGATAATGCATGAATAGTGAAATCTGGAGTTTTGGTATTTGCTGAAAATAAGAAAGAATGTATTTAAGAAGTTATACTTTAAGCCGGGCGGTGGTGGCGCCTGCCTTTAATCCCAGTATTCGGGAGGCAGAGGCAGGTCGATCTCTGTGAGTCCGAGGCCAGCCTGGTCTACAAGAGCTAGTTCCAAAGCTACAGAGAAACCCTGTCTCGAAAAACCAAAAAAAAAGAAGTTATACTTTTTCAGACAATTAATCTTAATTTCAAAATATTAGAAATATTTTCTCATTTTCTTCTACAAATTATGTTTTAAAGTTGTAATTTTTCAAAGTATTTTTATATTTACAAAATACCTTGGTGTTTATAATTTTTCAAATTTTCTGATACAAATCACATGTTTAGACTCCTACTTAGGACAAATCTGAAGGCTCCTTCTGCATACAAAATACTTTTTTTCATTTTTGCCAACTCTCTATTGTACATAACATTCTTAAAAATCTATTGTCTCTTTCGTGCACCAATGAACAGATCATCAATTAAGAAATGTATGATTACAACAGGGAAAATTTCTTTTATATTAATCATTTCAGTGAAAGCCTGTCAATGTTTTAGCTAGTTGTCAAAGTTCCATATGGACAAGGAAAGAGGCACGTATAGATTGATACATAAGTATAAATAAACAATGCATGTGGTTGTAGAGTGCACACACATGGATGAGCATAACTACAATCTGTGCATTTTCACCTCCATCCATCCATCTATTTCAGTACCCTTGAGAGAAAATAATAATGTTCTCTATTTTTAGTTTTCTGTGTATGTGTGTGTGTGTGTGTGTGTGTGTGTGTGTGTGTGTTAGTTTATGTATAGGAGAGTTGTGCAGGTATTCAAGGAGGAGGCCAAAGAAGATTGGATCCTTTGGAACTGAAAATAAAAGGTTGTGAGCCACCTGGTGTAGGTGCTGGAAACTGAACCTAGGCACTCTTAACCACTGAGCCATCACTCCATCCTCCAACATACTGATTTTAATTAACAGACAATATTAAGAAGAGGTTTTTAAAATATATATACATGGTCAAGATTTCAAAAATAATTTCAAGATCAAAAACTACATTTTTAGACATATTTAGTGATAAATGTATCATAAATTTGTGTTTTGACTCATTCTTAACTCCTCCAACTTCATTACAGCAGAAACTTGAGTTTTCAGCTGAGTTGGCATGGAGCAAGCACTTTTGCTGCTCGGTGTATTTCATGATTCCAAATTGTATTTTCTCAGCTATGTCTATCGAGTAGCTAGACCAGCATCCGGCAGCAGCAAGCTGTGTGAGCCTTCTCAAGACAACCTTCAAGGAAAGCAAGCTGCTACCTTCCTCATCGCCTTTTCAAACGTGTAATATCTCTGTAAACTTCTAGAAATATGATTATTTCAGGAAATTTCTCAACCCATAAGCAAGAATAATGTTGATTTTGACAAATCCTTAAGCATAAAGTATCCCTTGGCTTTCCTTTTTGATTGAGATTCCATTTCAATATTTAAACCTCTAACTATTCTAATTATGATGCTCCCCTCTATACTCTAGTAAATTTAGTAATAAGCCATCATAGCTAAAATTGTTATGAACTACAGGGAGAAACCAAACCATTACAGATGCCAATAATATCTGTAAGTAAAAGTGGGATCCTTTAAGTGCAGAGACCAGGAGCAGGAAGCACAAGATAATACATATCTCTGTAAATTTCTGCTCTGTCTCTGCTCCTTAGCTATTTAGAAAATGTACTGACTTAGTAGTCATCATGGTGCAGAAGCTCTGGCCGAGAGCCACTGCTGTATTTCTAGAGAGTCTAGTGTGGCACCTTAACAGCTAGCAGTCACAAGGTATACTGCATTCCTGTAAAATAAATTTGACATTGTTCAAAAAGTAAATGCATAAGCAGAGGTATTTCTCCAATAGTTAGAACACAGGAGAAACAGTTGGCATTTATTAATTCCTTCATTTCTTCCACACTTTGGAGTAAAGCATTAATATTGATAATTGCTCAGAGGTATATTATCACCACTACCCAGAGACCCTAGGAACATGGTGAGAAATTAATAAACACTTGAGGATTTATTGATGCTTATGTTATTTATTTACTGGGTTTGCCTGTGTTGGGCCACAAAGAAATAATGTTACACAAGACTATTTTAATTTATTAGACAAGTTCTCCACCACCCAAATATTTGGTTTTGGCTTCTACAGATGAACACTACTTCGCAGATATAAGGCTAACCTTTGGAAATATTCATGCTGTAATTAAGATCTCTAGTGTTTTTAATTACCACCAGATAAAGTATTAGTTGCCAGACTGAACAGTGTATTTGCTGTAGATGCTGCTATTTCTCAACTCAGTCATTGTCTTCATTCAGTCATTAATCATTTCAGAAAAGTTTGGTGTTTTTTTTTGTTTTTCACAAATCCTTAAGTCTTCTATTAAAATGTGTGCAAATGCATATATGATTGTTCCCGTAATTTTAAAGTGTTTGGGGATCTATGGACTTCCTTCTATGACTTTTAGGCTCATACCGTCAGATATAATGGAAAAAGGAGTAAGGGTCCGTGGTGATCTAACAAAATTTGATGATTCCATGTCAATTATCTGTATGTTCTGGGCAGGAAAGAGGGACTCCAAATTATTATTAGCGGTAACTATCACATATCAGCTGCCACCTGACCTTCAGCTTGCTGTCTATTCTCCGTGCGTCACTGTCTAGACGACCAAGCCCGTCATTTTGGATGTCACTGGGAGTCTATGACCTCTGCTTAATCCCTCCAGTGAAGTAACCTGGCTGCGGATAGAGGACTACCTCATCCATTGTTCTCATCTCATTTTACCTGGTCGTCTGCTTATTCCTGTCTCTGGACAACTGCTTGAGACACCACCCGTCAGGGCAGAAGCAGCAAATGCCACCTGTACTCCCTGGAGCTCTATCCCGACTGGTCAGCATCACTGTCATCCTCAGACCTGTTCAGCCACCACCCATTTTGGCAATACTGCCATTAGTCTTTTGAAGACACGGTCAAAAGGATCCCAATGTGGAGGCTAAGGCAGTCATGGTACCTGTTTGTAGGTCTTGGTCTCATTGGAAACTAATTTGGACACAATGGAAGCAGTTTTTGTTAGATAACCCCTGAGCATGGGGTCACCAAATTTAAAAAAAAAAATTGTCTCTTCTGAGGTGGAACTCTCGTTCAGATCATTTGAATGTTAGCATTCTGTTTAGAAGGCGCCGTGTTGTGAACAAAAATCGCATTATTTTACATATCCATATAAGCCAGCTGTGTTCCAGAACACAGCTGAGCGACAATAGGGGTGTGTGCATCTATATATAAATATAGAGAGAGAATCAAAATGGAAATGTTGGTATACATTTCAAGAGGGGTGATAAATTGCTTTCGAAAGTGATTTAGAACCCATGAAAGGTATCATTAACTGTGACGCATTACTGCTACAAAGGACCTAAGATCTCTGCCTGGATCCCATGTGCTCTTTCTTAGTTTTGAGCCATCGATGGAGTCTGATCAGTCACCTTGTAAGGTCACAATGAGTTAAACAAAGAAAATGCATGTGTGCCCCAAACACTCTGCCAACAATTGGAGGTGAAGAATCAAAAACAAAAATAACTAAATGCCATCTCCTTAAAGAATAGGTTAGCGTCTATAACCCTTTGATCATTTTTGTAAACTAATGCCTGTTTCAAATCTTCATTCATTTGCCATATCTTTGAGGGTGATAAATCAAGAAAACTTCTATATGGTAGCAAGAGCCTCAGTTTCTGAAATTTCAAGTAATAATTCTGGTCCAGGAACATGAAATGTAATTCTAATCTTCTTTGATTGCATGTTTTATTGATTACATATATCAATATTTCCAACAATCAGGAAAGTATGTGAGATGCTTCCATGGTGGGAGTTGTTGTGGTTTTTCCTGGGGCTGACACAATTATAACAGCTTCTTCCAAGTCTCCTTGGGAATGTTTTGTAACTAGACTGTTAGAAGTTGTTGTAAAACAATTAAAACAATAAAATTCAGACAGTTGTAAGGATGCTCCCAATCCAGATGTAACGTGTGCAGCGCTCTCAACTATCTTTAGGGACCTTTGGGGTTTAGCATTTTTCTTTATAATTTCACTTCCACATATTCTCATCTAAATCCTGATACTGTTGTTTTGGAGATTTAAGTTCCTTAACCATGTGTCACAGCACAGCTAAATTCAAGTAAATTCTGCCAAAAGAGTTGTTCTTGAAAACAAAGAAATCTACACACAATCTACTGTATGTTTATCACGGGCTTTCTAGGTAGTCAGAGTCAAACTCAGAAACAGTAGCTATTGCATGACTCTGCGTCTTTTGTCTCTTCTGGGTCTGTTTAATTGAAAAGAAAATACTCCACAGACACACTTTTGCCTTCTTCCTTCTCTTTTAATGAGGATAAATAACACACATAGAAGGAAAAAAGGCACAAAAGGAATTAATCCATATAATAAAAGCTCTTTGTTATTGCTATCAATGACATAGTTTAATGCAATATGAAGACTAAAGCAAGAAAAAGATGATGATAAATTGCATTCCTTGCACAGAAATACATCCTAAAGCTAAATAATGTTGTAAAATTAGCTTAAATTATGGGTGTTTGATTTTACATTTCTAAAATACCAGAACACTAGCAAATTTTTATACAAGTATAATTATGGTCATAGAATTATTGAAAACAACTTATTTGTATTATAAAATATATGAGACAGTAAAAGTTAGAGTATTGTTCTGCTTTGGTTCTTTATTTAATAAACACATGCTTTATGCATACTATAAGCAAGACATTATCCAAAGCAGCAAACCCAGCATCAAGCGAACGTGTTTCCCTTTGGGGAAATATTCCACTAAGGGAAAGACGATAAGGAAATAAATACTCTTGATGCAAATGTGGTAAACAGCACGAAATGTTATAGAGAAAAATAATGCAAAAAGCAAAATAAAACAAGAAAGTGATGTGCAGTCTCTTATGGTATTGAGAAAGCAGACCTACCTAAGAAAGGGACATTGAAGACATTCTAGGCAAGATTAAGGAAAAGATAATGTAGACATCATTGAGGCACATTTTGGGTATGGGGGCAGTAGGAAGCAATGCAACTCACAGAGGCTGGGCAGAACAAAGAAAAGGAAGAGTAATAGGTAGGGCAAGAGGAAGGACTAAAAGAGGAAGCTAAGGAATGCCCAGTGAGACGGACACCAGGAGAGTATGCCAAGGGTAAGGAAGGGTAAGGCAGTCACAAGGAGATGCCAGGCCAATTTTTATTGCTATCCAAGGGTAACAAAGTCCAAAGACCCAGAGCTATAGCTGCTCCTTGTTGATATTCATAGGCTCCTTAGTAACTGTGCGAGCAAGCATCTCTGCCGATGCCTAGCAGGACGCACCAAGCCTGGATTCCTGTTAGAGCTCCTATTGCTCCATACGGAAGGAGATAATGAGAGACAGAGAACTTGTATTTGGCTGTGACATTCCCACCTACATGTTTAAGTCCATGGGTTGGTTCCACAAATTTTCTTCATCTTTGCTTGGTAGATCTTCCACAGTCCTAATGTTGAAGACTTGCTGGGGTCTTCATTTGAATTGGGGAATCAACCTTCACAGCTTTATATATTGTTCCCTTAAAGGCTGCCTAGAATGACCTCCAACCCAACAGTATAGTTAAGAACTCTGAAGTTTGAATGGAAGCTTTTCTGGCCCCACTCATTCAGAATAACACGGATGATGCCAGTGTATGCAGCTTTCTCCACAACTGATGGATTGAATCATGAGTCAAAATAAATACCTATTTTCCTTTACGTTATCTGCGCCAAGTGTTTTGTCACAGCAAGAAAGCTAACTGAGATTGGTACCAGGGAAGTGTTATGATTTCTGTTAATAAATCCAGTGGAGTAGTTCAGCACCCTTGGATGACAGCCTCATGGTCCTCTGAATGCCTGGATAGCTGAATGTGGAAAACAAACATACAAGCAAGCAAAAACCAAACAAAAACAAAAAAGTACTTTGCTAGGCAGTCCTGTGTGAGATGGACATCTCAGAACAGGCCTCTCAAAGCAAAGCATCCCAGAATAGTCAAACCTTTTACCCTTCCCCTCTGATGGGTACATCCCAGCCGATTTGATAGATGCCAAACTGTTCTGACATGGTATGCTCTTTTTAATCGCCTGAATTTGGTCAGCAGCCACATTGTGCTGGGTTCCAACTTTACATGTTCTCATGTTCTTCTCTGGGAAACCTGCAATTTCCTGAGTTTTCCATTTGACTTGTTTATTCTAATATCAACTGCATATTCAACTAAGTGGCCAGAAAATCCATGCTGGAATGCCTTAAAAATTCCTGCACCAGAATAATTAGTTGTTCATTTTCACCCTTGCTTTCTATGCCATCTCAAGACATAGGGAAAACACAGATAACTTTTGTAAGCTGCATGGCCACGAGTCCAATGCGTAGTAGAGTTCTCATTTCCATGCTAAGCACTTTTACTGCCCATGTTCTGATCCGCATTCTAGGCTTGTGAACCCCTCTTAGAATCACTCACCTACCTTTGCTCAGTGCATCCAGGCTTTGTCCAGTCCAATTCCCCAGAATTTTCTAAATTCCTCCCAGGAACCAGTCTTGAGTGTACTAACAACCACATCATTACAACTTACCCTCACATCTGACTTGAATGTCATACCCCTTCCACCTCAGCAGCTTTGCTTTCAGTGTATCCTTCTACTTGATGAACCCTAACAAACAGGATTACAATCCTGGCCTTCTTTTGTTTCCTCACCTCACGTGAAGCGACTGCATCCCATCTCCATCTCCAAGACTTCCGAGGGCTTCCCGGGAGTAAATACAGTCCACGGAGCCCTCTGGTCAGTGGTGTTTGTTGAGCTGAATGTTATATTAATGCTGAATATCTTGAACCTTTCAGTTCCTTAAGTGAAAGCAAAACACTTATCTCCTTATTAATGGGTGTGCATCAATGCATCTCCTACATGTATTGGCTAAGATAAAAACAAATATTGTAACCACACCTAAGAGGATACATACCAAAGTACTCCTGAAAATATATAACTATTAAAATAAAATGCACTCCGATTTTACTTGAAAGTATGTGTTATATGTTATAATAAGACATGGTTATGAATGATAGTTTCTCATAATAGGATATCTTTTATTCCCTCAACTTGATAGCTTGTTATGACTATTTTAGCTTGCTTAGCCCAGAGAAGAATACTTTTTAAAAGGCTTAATGTTGCAGAATTGTCACATCTGAAAAAAAATCATCCCAGTTGTGATTTTATGTGCAATTATGCACACAGAAGAACAGCAATTTCATCTACTGAGCTGGATGAGTGCTCTGTAAGATAACAGTGCTAAGACTTAGAAATTGTTATGTATGTTGCCTGAAAGTCTTTCTAGCCTTTGGAATCTCCCTCTGCTTCTTGGCTTATTAGATAGTCCCTGCACTGCATTATGAGCAGAGTTATTCTCTAGTAGGCCAACACAGAGGCTTCTTGGTCAAAATTCTGGGGATTTTATAGCTCCTTTCAAAGCAAAGATCTTGGTAAAGAATGATACGTTGTTCCTGAGTTATGTGTGACAGGGATGTGGATGAAACTACTGGTAACTGTAACTAATTAGTCAAAAAGATCCAAAGTCAAGTGTCTGAATTATAATGTTAATATTCTCCAGATGTAGTCCCCTTTGCATATATATACAGATGAATAGTAATAGTTCATATGCAACATTATTTTTTTATTAGCATACAGGTATTAGACATAGTTTTTGCTCATAAAATGCTATGTAAGTGCTATATTCAGTGGTAGAAGAGCTAGGCTAATATGCCCATGCCTTTGGTTCCATCCTTTATACTGCAAAGCTAAAGAAATATATTTTACAAGTACAAAAGCAATAGATTTATATTATTTTAGTAGATACTTATGAAAAAGCTTTTGAGTTACCAGATAAGGGTTTTGTTTTATTTTTATTTTCCCTTGTCCTTCTTGTTGATGTTTTTGTTGAATTTTTGTTGGTGAGAACAAAGAACCCCGTTTCAGACCCCAGTTGTTCAACCATATGTACACAAACTACAACCAGAAAAAGTGTTGCCTCTGTTTCTTCCCCCTGCTGACAGCCACACCCTCACAGTCTCCCCAAGGAGATCACATTCGCTGCTCCGGTACCAAATGTTGGCTGAAGAGCAGCCTCTATTTGTCTTTTCTTTCCTACAAAGAGGCCTACGACATTCAAAACATTTTAGTTCTCTTTAAATGTATGAATGCTTGAATGAGCTCAAAGGGTCTATGCTGGCAGAGGGAGGAACCTGGAAATGCCAATGAAGGCATTTGCTACTTCGGCATATAGAGACAAGGGAATGCCACGGTTTTAATAATTAAGGGTGCAGACTGATGCACACATTTTGCAATACTAATAAAAACTTCCTGTTATCATCTCTAATTTTAAGAATGAAGAAGGCATTTCCTAAATGCACTCCATTGCTTGCCTTGCCAGCTCTGTTCAGCCTCAGAATTTGATAACATTTACAAATTGCAAAAATAAAAAAATAGGATTAAAACTTTAGCTAAATCCACATTTCTCAGTCAGTTAACCTGAAGGTTAAGTGCTACAGCACTTGACCTGAGAGAGAGTTTGGTACCCCATTTATGAGGCCTGGGAGTAAAGAATAAAGGCAGCATTTTTCTTTTTCTCTTTTTTAAAGAAGCCACATGTAATGTTCTCTGAGTTAAGTTTTACCATTCATAATGAATGCAGTCTCGCCATTCAAATGCGACCATAAGTACACAGAAGATAAGAATTTAATTAAATGTAGATTAAAACCAAACAGGAAAACACACTAGCTGATAATTTTATCCCATCCTCTGGCCATATTTTTTATACTTCCTTCTTGTTCTTCTTTGAGCTATAGCTTATCACCATGCCGATAGTACCGTAACTCATTACATCTGATGGCGCGACGGAAATGTGCAAGCTCTCTGCTCGGAGTTTCGAGGCACTTAAAATGCAGAGCATGTAAATGTCTCCGTTAAACACACCCGTGTGGTAGCACCGGTGCAAAGGAGGTTCAAAGGAGGTGGTGCTGACGGAATCCTGAGACCTCTCCCATGAGCCATGAGCATTGCACAGCAGAAAATAGCATTCCTCAATAGAACCAGTTCACACATTCACACAGATGCAGTGTGGCTTAACATTGTGTTTGAATTCCTTTAGCAGTTGGCGGGTTTAAATGACACTCAACTTGTTCGGTGTACTTCAGTGCTGGAGTTTGGAAGGAAACTGTAGGCACTTGTATTGGGCACATGACACTTTCTCTGTTATTGTATTTCACAATGTAGCAATAATATATTTGTGCCTGAATACAATTTCTCTAAACTTTATATAAAATGATCTCTGGTTATTAATTGGGGTTGTGAAACAGAGGACACACAATACCAGTGGCAAACGTGAGAGGAAGAAAGGCATAGCTATCAAGACAATTTGGATATACTGTTTGGTTTAATTATTTATGTAATATTTTTCTAAAATTACTTACAATAATAGTAGGGATAGACGGTTAAGCATTTTAAGTAGTCCTGGTCATTGGGAAGAAAATATCTAGATCAAGCACCATAATGTTAACTCTGAAAAAGCCTATGTTTTGTTTGCTAGTTTAATAGTTGGCCAAGATGTGGCTGTCGATGCGTTCTTTGTTGGGCAAGCTAAATTTCTGCCACGCTTGTAGAGCATAGCATGCATTTGCATCCTCTGCATTCGGTTCTTGTTGTTGTTTGATTTGTTATTGTGTGTTGTTTGTTGGGTTGTTTTGCCAGCAAACACAAAATGTTGAGGGCCGTTAGGCAAATGAATGAGCCATTTCTGTGTTGCCTTTGTTTGGTTTTTGCAATGCACTTCTTGCCTGGCTCTAATGAAAAGAGTTTTCCAAGTAGAGGATCTCCTTTAAATTGCTTGCTTTTTTTGTAAACATCATTCTGAGGTTCTTGATGATTCGAAAACCAAGCCAATGGCACCATTTTGCTTGCCTTAATAACTGTCACATGATCATCTTACTGTCAGTTGCTGTAGCATGATACCTTGATATAACTGCCAGTTTTACCTGAAACAACCAGACTAAAAAAATAAGTAAATTTTAACAGATTCCCAAGACTTCATCATTTAAGGCAACAATGTTTAACCCAATAAACCTTTATTTTCTTGACATTGAACCACTTAAAAATCTAGTAGACGGTACAGACAGGAGCTGAAGGGCCCAGCTGGGTAGGAGTAAGGCAC
The DNA here is from genome assembly GCA_001685075.1 of Bramus lutescens. Taxonomy (NCBI): domain Eukaryota; kingdom Metazoa; phylum Chordata; class Mammalia; order Rodentia; family Cricetidae; genus Bramus; species Bramus lutescens. Next base: position 46,733 of record LOEQ01000373.1, read on the forward strand.
CCTAAGCTTCTCTGATCATCACTAACAGTCAATGTCACCTCCTTTTTCTTTGGTCTCTTTTCCGGTAAAGATTAGTTTTAGTGCTGGTATTCGGTAAGGGTAAGACAACATTAGAGAAGGTCACATTTCTGTACTTGTCAAGTTAAAAAATGCAGAATGGAGAAACATATTTGGGATTTTTGAAAGAGATTGTTATAATTATTCCTGATAAATTTTTAAACCTAAATTATAAAAGGGAAATTTTTATATAGATATCTGTGGTATACAAAAGGCAAAACTATCGGACAGTACATATCGAGGAAAATGAAAAGAAATTTAAGAAACCAGAGAAACAAATTTTGTCTGGCACAACATGAGAATAGAGAAATATTTCTTTAAAGAAGCCTAAGAAATAGCACCTCTTTATTGAATATAAATTTGAGGGCCAAAGAGAAGCTCTTTTCCTGGGAACTCGTGGTAGCCCCTCCCTGAGTGCCAATCACACCACATCCTTTTCCCTTGACATGGTTCTTCCTGCTCTCTGTGCCTGTCTGAAGGACTGTTTGCTGGAACAAATAGCCTGCTTTTCACCATGTAAAAGAAAAAGAGAGAAGGATGGAGGGAAAGGAGACAAGAAAAGGAAGAAGGAGAGCTGAGAGGGAGGGAAATTAAAGAATAGCGAACGAAAGACAAATGGAGACAAGAGAAGGGAAAGAGGAAGCCTCTGGTTAGCCAGGAAGATGATGTCCTGTCTTCGCTAGACACAGCCAGCCTAGAAACAATACCAACAACAGAAAATTTGAGCGGTCATATAAAATACTTTAGGGAGAAAAATGAAGAGTTTGTAAGATTTATGCTGGGCCATAACAGTGGGTGCGAAGTTAGAGAACAAAGGACTGAACATTTGTGGTTGTTTGTGTTTTATCCAAAAAAGGAAGGATCACTGTGATTAATATTTATTGTATACTAAGTTTAAGACTTCGTGTTATTTTATTGAAATCCCTAAAACTCCTTGTAGACAATGTTATGTCTGTACTTTATGATTCTGAAGCTGTCTGAAAAAGTTTAGGCAGCTCGTGTACCTACTGACAGGCCTACAGTGACAGACATGGGCATCTGTCTTTGTCACTTCTACCCATCTGGAAATCGTAGCCCTCTCCAGCACCAGTTTCGTCCACGTGCATATGTATTTCATGTGCATCAAAATTGCTTTATTAAGTAATCGATTAAAATTTTTTTACCAACAATCTATATGGAAAAGTATTTATTTTAAATTTTAGAATTAGTAGGCAAAATCAGATTATATTGCCATTTTCAAACCAATATTTTTCTCAGCTAATGCATTACCTTAATATAATATCTTTCAAACATTATTAATATGCATATATCTTAGTTATGCACTGAAAAATTAGTCTTTCATGTCATTGGTGTCACTTGCAACATTGTGTATTTTCACTCCATGTCCTTCATGTGTCAATACTAATGACGTCTCATGAGCTGCTATGCTATGCGCTGTTATTAATGGTGGGAAGCGAGCAAGAACAGTGCTCACAACTCTGTCAACATTGCCAAAAGGGACACTGTGGTATGTATGTTAGAAACAGCTGTAAGGTTGTAAAGGCACACACAAGAAGCCTGGTGTGGGGACAAACATAAGCAGGATTTTCATGAAAGCAGGCTTACACCGGGGCAGTGCTGGGGAGCTTTGGCTCTCAGTACCAAGTACTTTAACTCTTTGTCTTCGGCAAAATGTGTTCTTAGCCAGGCAGCTCATGACTGAATTACAGGGCAGCAAGTAGACTTCTGAGCAAAAGTAAGGTAGCGTTTCTGTTTAGGTCTCCCGAGTTCCCCCTGGATTAACCAGGTATAAAATAGTAAAAGAATGTAAAGAATGAAACTCTTTCCCAACCACTAATCACACTGTAAGGGCTTAAACACGTTTACTAATGCTCCATGCTGATTTATGCCTGTCTTCACAAATGGTGTTAGAATTACACAGGAAAACAGAAACTGTTTCCGAGAGTCTGTTTGGCCAAGAAACGCTCATACTGCGCCCCATCATTAAATTAGTAACGGCAACCATAGCAGAGTCTAGACACTAAAATATTTCTCCTCATCGGTAGGTGTAGTGACCTTCCTGGTAGCACTGAAACTTTAAGTCGTATTGGAAAGGGTGCATGGAACAGCATCAAACAATAACACACTCCTCCCTGGAAGAGTAAAACAACAGGTGTAGCCATTGATGCTGTAAGCACACACTCTGACCTCAAGACTTGCAATCTGCCACATTCCATGGAAAACACACTGTGCAGTCAGAACTATGCTTGGAGAAAATGGGGCTGCAAAATGTAGAGACACTTCATCGTGTTTACTGTGAACTGTGGTTCTCCACAGCTCATAGAGGTAATATTCGGAAAGTCTATTGGAAATAAGCATCTCCGTGGCCATTTACCTTACGTCCTCATTTTCTTAAGCACAAAGGGAAGTTTATGAACGATGGAAGCAGTATTTGTACAGCTTTTTAAATGGGTGATGCTGCGGTATTTGACCTTAGGTAAATTTTTGTAAGTTCCTCAGCCAAGCGTCTCTTGCTTATATTTGAAGCTAGATCTTTTCTGCTCTTAGTACCTAAGTGGTTTACCTTAATGATCAGTGCTCATAGGATTCAAAATTATGCAAAAGATGAAAATGAAAGTAGCATTAGCAGGATCCATATTTCTGCAATACATTCGTTATTGCATTGTGTAGTTCTCTCTAGACCATTACTTTGTGTGTGGTTTTTCTCATATTTCCAATTCTGTCTAATTCTCAGTCACAATTTTTACATTATAACCCACTGAAGACTTTATTTTTTTCATTTCAGTAACCATTATTTGAATCATAAAAAATGCATTACTGTATTCATAACATACTGCTCATGTGACAGTTTTGAACTTTAATATTCTTTTCTGTAATGTGCCGGCTTCTCAGCCTATAAAAGAGACATACTGTTTGTAATGTTTTTTACCCACAACAAATGATGTGATTCTGGGGTTTGTGAAATGGCGGTAGTTTTCTAAATTTGTGATTCTTCTGTGCTCCGTTGTCAAGAACAGTTGTGCATCTGCTCAGCCCAGACTTTCTGAGACTGTGAACTTTAATTGAGGAAAATAATGAAGGTTCAGGGACTGCTGATATGGAGCTGGTTGCATAGCAGGTGCCCCGCTGCCAGATCAATGGATTCTTTACTCCTTTGTCATAAACAGGAAGCAGTTGGTTGGTTGTGGTGACTGCATGCATATTTTAAAGCTCGTGTACATATTTCCTCCCTCCTTGTCAGTGTAGAACATTTAAATACCGCTTAGTTTATGATTTTGCATATCTATGTAGAATAGGCAAACAGCTCTTGTTCTGCTTTAATAATTAGTTACTTTGCCTGGATGAACTTTGGGATTCCTCTCAAGTGTATAGACACATCACCTGTACTTCCAACCCTTTCCCCCTCAACTGGTCTTGCGACAATCATAAACCCCCTATGTAATTGTCCGAATACTGGTTTTCCTCTCCTTATAGGCATTTGAATATGGAAAACTCTTTTCTCTTGAATACATGGGTAAATCTAAGATTAAAAAAAAAGTTGATGCTTTGGAATTTTATTAGGGCACCAAGACCACATCTACGTGGTTTGTAAACCACCTGAGAACAGTTTGCTCTTTGCATAATTGCTGGGGAAAACACAAAATCTTTTTATGTTCATGCAGTAAGCATGGCATGATTTCAGTAGATAAGTAATTTCTGAACGCCTTGCATTATCTTCAATACACCTGAGTAGGACCAACCTGAGAAGTTAGGTCAAGGAAGTGTGCTCCTTTCTCAGGGTTTCTCATCAGCAAAGCAAACAGGGAGGCTCTAAAATACCTGGAATTAGTGTAATCTCCACCATGCCAGGTAGTGTTAAAGCCTGGGTTTTAGAGTTCAAGGGCTTAAGATCTAATGCTAGTTTTTATGACATCAAAGTCTGACTTTCGATGCTTGGACATCAAGGACCACCAAAGAAAGGCTGTAGTCATGAATGGCTCTTCAATCAACAATCCCAACAGTCGAGATATTGAGGAAGGAAAAAAAAGGATATTGAGGCAGGAAGATTGCAAATGCCAGGGCACAGCAGCCTCAGATACCTATTGAGATCCTGTTTTTAGAAAAGGAAAGAGGAAAGAAGGGGGAAGGAGTGAGGAAGAAAAACAGAGGAGGGATAAATGGCGTACGTAGAGCCCACCTATGGGCAGTTCCTCTGATCCTTTCAACAGTTCACATACCTGACCTCTTATCCATCAGCCATGATGGAACCTTCTCTTCGCAAGAGTCTTTGGCTTTCTGACAACTCTCTCTCTGGTGCCTGTAGAACCAGGGTTGCTACTGAAGGCATGGACTCCTGTAGCACATACTGCATGAGGAAAGCAAACATGTGAACAAGGCTTCAACTTCTCAACTACAGCTGATGGACCCCAAATCCCTGAAGCAATTAGCAACTTCAAGGTACATTTAACAAAATTAGCATTTGATAGTTTTAGTCACCAGCAGCAACCTTTAAAATTTCAAAACCCAATAATGAGTATTAGTGATCAATATATTTAGTACTCTGACATGCAGTAACAGTAACAATCCACATTTCCATCCAGGACTAGCAGGACAAATACAGCCACATACAGAAACAGCAATAATGCTCTCATTATGACTCATGCTGAATGACCACTCTTAGTAAACTGGACCATTTTCAAGGGAAATTGGGTTGGCTCCTACAGGTCATGTATTTATCCTAAATGTGGGCTTGACATTATGAGAATTTCTCATGGGCTACTCAAGAAATGATGCTTTTACAGTTTTAATTCATGTTTCTTAAATGTTTGTGAACACTACTTGCTTAATGAATTACTCTGACTTACATTAGATATATGAAGTTATCATATGCATTCCAATCACATGCATACCACAGAAATAAGGATCACAAATTTAGGCACATAAGATCCGCTTTGTTGTTGTTGTTGGTGGTGGTGGTGGTAGAAGGAGTGGGGATTTGTTGAATTAAAACCAGCCAAAATATTTTTAGTATAGAATCTACAACTGGAATCAAGGAAGGCTGCACATTGTAACAGTGGACAAGGCAGTTGAGATGTTTCATTCTATCAGTGAGTTAATTAATTTACAAGCACATACTGAATTGTATGTCTATAGTCAAAGGGCTTTTTAAAGAATTGCTCAGATCTGCTATCTTGAATATATGCAGCATTAGAAACAGAATTATTTCTTGATAGATGTGTGCTTTATCCCAGAAATCAGGAAGTAATGGGTCCAGACTTTTATACTCTGATACACCATATAGAGATAGAAAATTCAAGATGAAGCTACATCAACAAAACTTCTCTGAATGAACAACATCAGGAGCCAAGTCTTTGTCTGAGACTCCTCGCTGGTGTCTAAAAGTGAACATCAGGCCTCAGTTTCTTGTTGTATGATCTGCATTGATCAATCAATCTAATTTCTCAAAGGCAGTCCAGCAGGTGGGGATTATGAAGAGAAAAGTAGTAGTGACTAATTTGTTTTTTAATTTGATGGAGTTAAGCTACATTTTCAAGATTTATTTTTTTTAATACAGTTGTGTTTTAGGGATAACAGAGAACAGTGCCAGGACATGGTTTGTAAGCTCAAACATGACTGTGGCAAACTTGACCCTGGCTTGTAGCTTACCTACTGTGACAAAGAATTTTATAGAGAGCAAGGAACAAGTCATATTTAAATACAAACTGAGCTGCTCTTCCGCACTGTGTGTCAGTCCAGAGAGGAGGGGGGAGGTATGTGGGATGTGTGTGTGTGTGTGTGTGTGTG
>LOEQ01000373.1:52582-67831 GCA_001685075.1 Bramus lutescens
AGAGAGAGAGAGAGAGAGAGAGAGAGAGAGAGCACATGCATGTGTGTATGTGCTAGAGCAAGGGTTCTACCAGAGCAACAGCAACAGTGCAGGCAAAGAACTACTAGCAATGTCTCAGGAATTTAGTTGAAAGGGAAGGTAGCAAATACTGAAAACCTTTGTTTAGAAGACGAAACGTGATTTCCTAGGAAATAAAAATTATATTAACAAAGCATTTGAAAGTCTTCTTACGATTTTATTGACACAGTAAAAAATTATTTTCCAGATGAATATTTGAGCCTACAATAAAACCTTTATGTCAAAAATTACCCTTACACAAGAAGAAGAAAGCACGCAGCAAGCCTTTCAAAAAGGCCATTTTCAGAACACCTTCTGATGATTGCTGGCCCCTTTTTTTCTGTAAAGTTCTATAAAGAATATATTTTAATTAGCTGGCACTTGATACCACTTCATGCATACTGCCCACTCTGACCCAGTGTGTGATCATATAGAATACATCACAAAAGAATTGGTCATTTGACTGCTTTAATATAGCTTTGTATTAATGTCAGACATCATTTCGACAAGGCATTAAAAGTGTTATTTAATGACTGAAGTGTGGTGGGCAGAAAAGGCTTAATCTTTGTGGGAAGAACAATTTCAATTAGCGCTAAAATATTAATTTGTTGGTACCACTATATACTCTAATGTATTTGGCTATAAAACACCTTATGAATAAAACATTGAACCCACTTGTCTTGTGTTCTAAGTAATACTGCCTCTTTTTTAAAACAGTGGTTTCTAATTTTATAACTGCCATGATTCAGTTAAAATTAAAAGAAACAAAAGAACCTGATCATTTTTAATGCAGAAGCTTTTGCTCTGTCCCCCTTTCCCCAAGGTAATTTGTGAGGCTATAAATAAAGTATGCAATCTCTGGCTGGTAAGATATTGAATAGGTTTTAAACATGATATGGCTATCAGTCTTAAAAATTTAAGAGCATTTTTATTTATTTGTTTACACGGTGAGTGTAAGATATTCTCTCTGGAAACAATTTGTCTCGCGGTGGAAGGTGTGAAAATATGAGAACAAAAATAGCTGCAGACCTTAATCCTACCATTGTGTTCCCGGGAAGAAGAAAGGCTGTGGTTCTGGTGTTTACCTCCCTTGAATATCTCCCCATAGCCTTATCTTCTCTTTCTGCTGCTCGTTTACCGCAACATCTTGGCACTGGTTTTCAGCATGGTGCGTGTGGTCCCTCCTTAAGGTGAGTGCGAGCCACACAGGTGAAAACCTCGGCAGCCCTTTTGAAAATACCCTGTTTTCCGCTGAAGCTAACTAGAAATCTGTGATGGCTTCCATAGACTTCACAGGGGCTGCCCCACAAGGCGAAGAACAGGTGACTAAATCACATAAACACGACAAACCAACATGGAGTGTTTGTTTCCTCTGGGCCAACAAATGTTTTTATGTAGTCACAAATGTCCCCAGACAAATGAAGGAGACACGGGGACACTTATAGAGGAAGTCTTACACCAGCATGCATTATTTCCCAAACTACCCGGGTCTCTATTTTCCTCATTTAATCTGGTTAATTCTCGAATATATGCTGCATGGATTTATGTTAATGTGACTCTTGCCCAATGTAAAACAAAAAGGGAGGAACCAGTGAATTTGAGAGCAAAGCAGAGCCTCGCAAGTGCAGTTTCTGAACTAGGTAAGGAAGGCTTTTGTAGTAGATTTTGTGCAGCACTTGGCATTGGCAGTATTGCAAAAAGAGATGTATTCTGTTGTGCTCTGTTTGATCAAGTGCTAAACCCGTGTGATCAATAGAGAGACAGATGTCGGGTGCAGATGGCGATGCCGCGATACCTGGGGCAGCGCGGGCCTGCCAGAATGACAGAATGGGAACAGGGAAGAGCAGCAATGCAACAGAATGTGACAAATGAAATTAGGGTTTATACTAGTCGATAATTTACAGCTAATACAAAGTGACAGAATTTTTCAGTACCCGGTATATTTTACTTCCAGTAATGCTATAGCCAATAAAGGCATATTTCATGCAACCTAATAAAATGAAAGCTGTGGGGAAATACAGTCCAACCATTTTTTATTATGTTACAACTTTTAAAATTGATCCCTGGGAGAATACTAATAACATGCAAGTCTTGTTAGAGCAATGTCTAAAGGCATTTTATCTGAAAATTTACAGCACACACATCACTTACTCTTGGTGCGTATTACACCTCTAAGTTAGAGACAGATAACTCAGCACCGGCCAACTGCACGTGCATGCCTCAAAAATAGATTACAAAAGGCTCCTCTGGTCTGTTTATAAAACAACGATTAATTTCAAATTATTAAGTAAACATGTTAATTTCCTGTATTAATGGGAATACTTAAGCAGTCACCTGTGTAATTAAAAAAATGAAAATCTAAATACAAATTAAAATTTTCTTCATATTCAAGACAAAAGCTATAGTCTCTGTATTTAGAATGTGTCTTATGACTGTAATTCAAAAAAACATGATTAAGTCCCTAATGTAACTTATGGAATGACCATTAACAAATCTACTGATGCCCTTATCTGACTTAACTAATTCAACACACTCTTGGGCTTTTCTTATTATGTTCAGTAGCCACATGTCAATAGTCTGGGGCTGGTTTAGGGTAGATGAGCATAGCGTACTCCATTTTCCTTGTCATTTGGTTGATTCTCCTCCTCCTTCTAGCCCCCAAGTATTCTGAAGCTATACCATGTCTTCACAACAAAACCTGAATGAACTACCATTTAATCTAAGATCCGAATCCCTACCAATTTACACACACACACACACACACACACACACGGGCCAGAGGAATTAGATGGATTCCTCACAGTCCTGGTATTTTCTCCTTAGTATCAGGAAGGAATTCAGTTATCTTGCCATCGTAAACATAAGCATAATGATAGTCACCAGGTTTTTTTTTTAATTAGGGCAATATCACTGTCCACAATATCAGCTTCACATACTCTTCAAGCATCCGCTCAAATACTTCTTTAAACCACACTAGCAAATGCGATGATTGAGCCTAATGTTTGAATTGTGTCTGGATAACACATTGTGTTTGTGTATTTAGCTGTGTTCATTACACAATTGGATAATACGTTCCAAGGAATTTGACCTTTGAAAATCATGAAGTATAATCCTAAGGAGGCATGATAAAAATGATGGATGCATTTATGCATGAATGAATTCAACCAAGAATCTACTTCATCTACCATGAGCCCTCCCTTTTAAAGTTTGCGCATTGGTGCCTGCCGGAAGGGTGCCCCCTTAATGTTCCTGACCATTTATGAAAATAATGGCATTCCTTCATTTAGCAAATATTTATGCTTGCCTCCTTGTCCTGGACATTCTGATGGGCTTTAATGATAAGACTGTGCACAGGACAGAAAGGACATCATTCCCACAGCTACAGCAGGTTGTGCTGAATTGTCTGAATCCAACAATGCATCCGTGAGTAGATATCATCCACGGAGAGTGCCAAGGCTTATCTGGGGAGAGTCAGAATGTTGAACAATAGAATCTGGTGCATGCTCTATGCTCCAAGAATGTGTTCATGGTGGATAAGAATGCCATGGTGTAGAGAAAGCATCAAAAATACAGACAGGACAACCTCTGCTAAGACCCTGGACAAAAAGAACATCTCCGATCTGTATGAAGCAGCTTGAAAGAATAAAGGAAGAGGGACCACACGCAGGAGAAGGTAGATGACAGATTAGGAAAGGGGTGACCCTTTCAGGGTCTCACTTAGCTGGAGCTCTGTGCAATATATATTTGAAAAATAAAAAGTAAAAATAAGGCAAAGCTGTCTTCTGTATCATTAGTGCCCAAGCTTCCCTAAAACCAACCCTGTGCTTCAAACCCTTTCCACAGACATGCTCTAATCTGGGGTCTAACTAGTTACTGCTTTATATTTAAAAATAAAAGCAAGCACAACCTTAACATGTTTGCTAGTACATTGTCTTCAGGTCTGTAGGATGACACGTAGGATGTAGGAAATGATACTATATGTAGTAGACCAGGGCTAGGAGATGTGGTTTTGAAATTTATTTATAGTATGTTTGGGGGGGAGAAAGAGAGAGAGAGAGAGAGAGAGAGAGAGAGAGAGAGAGAGAGCAGACAGAAAGAGAGAGACAGGCAGGCAGACACTGTGCTGCACAGCTCATTGTGGGAATTAGAGGACCACCTTCAGGAGTCATTTCCACTACAGGATTCAGAAAATGAACTCAGGTCATCAGCTTGTAAAGCAAGAACCTTAGCTGCTGGGCCGTACCACTGGCCAGGAAGTATGGCTTTAATTCCATAGTAATCATTTGGCATATTTTGCTTTATTAGTGTTTTTAGTTGTTTTTTTTTAAAGCAGGCAACTAAGAGCTGCGTGGGAGTAACGTATAAGAAAGCTGTGGTTTTCAAGGGGTACATTCATTTTCAGATCCTATTTAAAGTCTAGGGATAAATTTCAACAAAAGCCAGAAACAAGCAAGTAATAAGAAATTAACGGGATCGTAAGGCATGCCTAAACTCTACTTCCTTGATGTATAATTTAATCTCTAACTTCTCTAAATACATTCATATAATCTTCTCAACCACTTTAGGAAGAAACAGATTCTGACCTTATGATGAAAGCAAAGAAAACAATTGCCGTGATTAATGAAGTTTAAAAATGAGCAAACAAGAGTTCCCACCATTCGTTTGCCACCATGTCAGTTTTAAAAATCTACCACACTCTGAACTGACTCTTTATGCTCGCATTGCTTGGAGCATCATGAATGTTGTTCTGTTGAGGTGCTGTTCACTTCCTCTCCGTACAGGTATCTAGAAGGGCGGAAGGCCTGCATAAGAGGTCAAAGGGCAGCAGGGGAGAAACTGCTCCACCCATGTGAGTGAGCATATTGTGGAAATGTTCTTCCCGTTTCTTTACCATGTATTCTTCATATCTTCTTGGCCACACGGAGTGCTCAGACATACAATAAAGAGATGAGCTAGGCGGGATGTTCTATGCACCACTTCACGCTCTGGGCTCTGTATCAGACCAGGTAATCCGAAATTAAAGCCCCTGAATTATAAAGTCAGAAGTAGAAGATATTTTCAGTCAGATGTTGTTTATAATATCTTTTTTAATGTGTCCCTCAAAAGCCAAATGCTCCTTTCCAGGTACAGCTTTCTTATGAATTTCCTTCACAAATAAAATGTTTGAAAATAATATATAGATATTATCAGAACCTATTCTGATATAATATTCTGATATAGATATGTTCTACTTTCCTAAATTACTTCATTTCACTTGTGTGTGTGTGCATATGTGTGTATATGTGTGTGTGTATTTGCCTGTGGCTAAACTTACAAATATATGGAGAGGTCAGAGGTCAACAATGGATATTTCTATCATTACTACACCTTAGGATTTGAGGCAGGTTCTCTAACAAAACCCGAAACCCATCCCCTTCATTAAACTGGCTACCAGGAAACCACAAAGACAGTGGTTCTCAACCTGTGGGTCATGACCTCTTTGGGATGTCTCATGACCCTCACATAAGACCAACAGAAAACATAGATATTTTTATTACATCTCATAACAGCAGAAAAATTGCAACTGTGAAGCAGCGGGGGAATAATGTTGTGCTTGGGGTCACCACAACATGAGGAGCTGTATTAAAGGGTAGCACTGTTAGGAAGGATGAGAGCCACTGCTGTAGGATCTGTCTTCTCTGCTGTCCCCTCCATCAGTGCTGGACTTACACTGTGCCACTGCAACTGACTTTCACGTAAGTACAGGAGATCTGAGCTCAGGTCCTCATGCTGGGGAGCACTTACTCCTCATACCGAGTTCTCATCTCGATACTTCTTCTCGGTTTGTAAGGACGCAGACTGTCTATTTGGAGGCTGTCACCTTAGATGTTCAAACAAGCTAAGGGAGGATTCCATGATGCTCCAAGAATATCAGAGTGGAGCTTTTCACTTTTTCAGACTCAAGATGACTCAATCCATAGGTTTAGAGAAAAGTGCCAATTTATTTGACTTCTCTTAAAAATATTTATCTATTACTTGATTGCCAAAAAATGTCAGAACAGTAAACAGCTTTATGGATTTTGACAGGATAAAAATTTTGCAAAAAGTTACAAGTTTGTTACTAAGACAGTGGCACCCAAATATTTTTATTTTTAATCCTAAGCGATAAGATCAAAACTCAAAATATTAGTATCAAGACTGCTGTACATAAATGTAGTAAAGCTGGTTAGAAAAATGAGAATTGCTTTCAATGAAAATATAAGCAGTGGATGTTTTTATTGCAGCCCCTTCACATGAAACATGCAAGTTACACATGTCAACACCTACTCACGAATGTGTGCACTGCTAGAACTGGCTCCAAGATAATGCTAGGTATTACTATAAAGCACGTAACTCTTCCCAATTGTGCAAACTTTTAATATTCGCATGAGTAACAGAACATAAACTCTTCTGTGGAGTGTTCAGAAATACTGAGCTCATGTAGCTAACCCAAATCACCTCACTTTCGCAAAACAACCATCAAAGTTCCAGATTAAAGCAGGACCCAGAGCCCACCCCACTATCTTTCCTCTCAAACCTTCATTCTGATGTCACCTATATCATATTAAACTGGCGTAGCTCCTCGTGAGTGGGCACAGTACCAAGCAGACAGATGGCCCTGAGCTGAGCATGCCAAGGGACCAGTATGTGCATCAAGTTTGACTGTTAGAAACGGAGTTTCCTTCCAGGAGTGTTGTTCATATAAATATTTTTGTAAACTTCTGCTTGTTATTTTTAAAATTACTGTCCCAAGTTATGTTATACATACAGATATACAAAACAGACATATCTAAACATAAGCACATATGTGTGTCTATATACATATATATAAATTTAATACTTGCTTTTGAAATTTTTAAAATACAACCCAGAACTAGATTTTGAATGTAAACAACTCCAGGCTCGATGGTCCAGTACTGATAATATAGGTTTGAATCTCTAACCTACGCTAGTGTTATCTCCATTGCTTTCACATTTGTTTATAAGGTCTTTATAAGGATAGCCACTGCTAGTCATGGTAAGTTATGTATTGAACTAGATCTATACGAATCCTCATTCATCATTCTTTGAACAAATGTGAAATAAAATATGTATTTATAGAATTTGCATGCTAAATATATTCATATGTTATAAATGATTATTGATAAGAACCATACTAATTACTCTTCTCTTGTTTAGCAGTTCCCCTTAAAAACAAAACAAAGCAAAAACCAAAGATTCACTCTAGAATCTGGAAAACAAAAGGAAATGAAAATCTAATCATTTAAAACTGTATGGATTAGAAATATATACAAATACCATGGGTCAAGGCTTTTGGCAGCCAATATCTATTTTTTCTTGGATGCTAAGAATGCAGAATATTATCAAGTGTATATTCATTTCAAAATTTCAGCAGACTGTGGAGGTCTGAGAGCTAAATTGGGCCAGTCTTCTTTGTTGGGAATAACAGTCTGAAACCAATGACATCAATCATTCCCCAAAAGGATCCAGGGCCAACAGAAGAGGAGCAAATGGAAAGTGCTTTCGAGGCCCAGTGCCTTCCAGGACAATGCCTCCAGCAGCTGATATTTTGCAATCTGCCCTAGCTGAAGCTTCCAGGGAGTAGGTTTTGCCATTCCAAGTGAACTAATTATGACAAAGGAGCAGAGAACCCAGCTCGGGTTCTCATTTGTCCTCCTGTCTGTGCTGGGTGCCCTTATTTTAAAGCGGTCCCACGTAAGCACAGCCAGCATCTAAGGGGACACAGGAGAGCCGCCATTTTCCAGATGAGAAGTCTGTGTCTTGAAGAATTAAGTTATCCGCTCTTCATCCAGATGCTAAATGTTCAGGACTGAATTCCTCATGTAGTTTTGGCCAGTTGTAAACATTCCATTCCTTTGGGGCTGTAGAGGTGGCTGAGGTTAGGGGTGCATACAGCTGGTGCCCTTTCTCCTGCACTTGAGCAGAGGTCTGTCCCTTTCACCCGTGTCTGTGGCTTACAACCATCTATAACTCCAGTTCCTGGGGCTCCAATGCTCTGACTTCTGTGGGTAACCATAATCTTTTGCCATAATACATAGACACACCCTCACTCACACACATGCATGCAGATATAATTAAAAGAATGTAGTTTTTAGAATCCACCCTTGGCACTGCATTATGGTTGTTGTTTGTGGTAACATCGCAAAAGGAACGACAGCAAACGGCTTGGTGAGATCCTCAAGGTCTGTGGGGTGTAAAAGCCACTGCTCACGGAAGAGATTTTCTCATTGAAAAGGGAGCCAAGGACCCAGCACAGCAGAGGATTCGGGGAATGAAGCTGCCACGCCCTGAAATGTACCTAGAAGCCGGTTACTCCCGGAGTCTGCAAATTTCCATTTGCCGCTGAGTAGATTATGATACCTCAGTGGGCCCCTCTCTTTACCCTCTTGACTACTAAACACAAAGATGTCAATCCTCCATTAAAACTGTAACAGTGAGGCTCGAGAAGAGGCAGGAGCATAATGATTGCCTTCTGAAATATAAGCCAGTCGTTAGTATTCCTGCGATTTGGTTACAACGCCAGATTAGCTTTAAAACAGTTGATTGGCCGGCAGTGGTGGTGCACGCCTTTAATTCCAGCACTTGGGGAAGGCAGGCAGATCTCTGTGAGTTCCAAGCCGGCCGTCCCGGTCTACAGAAAGAGTTCCAAGATGGTCAAAGCTAACCAGAGAAACTCTTTCCTAAAAAACAAACAAACAAAAAAAATTTTTAAACAAAGTACTATTTATTATGGGACACTTAGGATATTTATAAAAAATAAAAAGAAGACAGGGATTTTAAAGACAGGGATTATAAACTATGTATATAGAGCCTATATATTGTACTTAGTAAATTACTATGTATAAAGATATTAAAATACTAGAAGAAAACTTATTCCTAATATTTGCTAAATATATGATAATTTCCTTTGAGATCCATTAGGATGGATGTTCTATTAGAGTGTTTATATAGGTTCATGTGCATTACTTAGGTCCTCTAAAGGAATAGAACTTATAGACTGAGCATACACAGAGACATACACACACACTATAAAGAGAGATTATTAGGGTGACACAGAGATCGTGACCTGTGTAGCCCAACAATGGCTGTCTGTGAAATAAAGGCCACAAAGCTGATAGTTGTAGGGTTTAGACTGAATGTTTTATCTGTCCTAATCTGCTGCTGGAGTCCAAGAGAACTCAAAGAGAGTGACTGGTTTTCACTCTATGTTGGAATCCTTAAGCAACAGGTTCTAATACAACAACAGGTTCTATACCTAAGCACGGGATGCCCGAGCTTGATGGCAGAGTAAAGCCAAGGAGGCCT
The DNA here is from genome assembly GCA_001685075.1 of Bramus lutescens. Classification (NCBI taxonomy): domain Eukaryota; kingdom Metazoa; phylum Chordata; class Mammalia; order Rodentia; family Cricetidae; genus Bramus; species Bramus lutescens. The sequence goes on from LOEQ01000373.1 coordinate 61,985, forward strand.
AGAGCAAAGTCTCCTTCTTCATTTCCTTCTATGTAGCCTGCTGCCAGGAGGTCTGATCCAGAGTCAAGGTGAGTGAGTCTTCCCACCTCAAAAAGAAAAGAAAAGAAAAACAAAACAGAAAAAGAAAAGAAAAATCTTTCACAGGTTTACCCAGGTGCTTAGACTTTTGTTGATTCCAGAGAGAATGCAAGATGACCACCAGGTTTAGCCATCACATTTCCTGTTTTAAATTGTTACCTTTCTTCTTTCTGTTTCTTTCTCCAATATCTCCCTAAACCAACAATTGTTTCTGTGTCTCTGTGTGTTTTTCTTTAAGATACAGTGTTTTATTTCCAGAGTAGAATACACTGTAAGTAAATTGTGTTCAAGAATCTAAAATGGAGTGTTTCATTCTCAGACCCTTGACACTGTGATAATGTCCTCAAAAATGTGATATGATTTTAGGATTTTTTTTCCTTTTAGTTTCACAGCTATGCTTGCTGTGATTTCAGGGCAATTTTATAGAATTTTGTAAATGACTTAAGTGATGTAATACACTGAAATAGATATTCTGGCCCTTTTAAAATATGTCATTTTCGTGTGTAAGAGAAAATGCTAAGTATAAAACAAGGATTTGATGCAAAATCTACTCCAGAAGTGCTGGAGTGCACATGGAGCTTGATTTACCTGTCTCCTCTTCTCCCCCTCTCCTTCAGGTACGCAGGTCTTTCTCTTTCAGAATTCCCAACACTCCGATTCAAAACAACAAATATCACCTCCTCTGTTTCACTTAAGAACAAATTTGTGCAGATTTTTGGATCACATGGTCAGTGTACAGTGTGCCCCATTATCTCCCCAATAATCACATTTGGTCTCAGGCTTTGTTTTATTTTTATTTTAGCCTAAGTCATCTTTTCAGCATCCTTGAATCTAAAAAGAAATGGATTTTGTCATAAATACCAGGCTAACTATTTTTTGTTCTATATTTCTTAATAATTTCATAGGAAGTCAGCAGTGCTTTTGAATTCCCCAGCATTGTGCCGATGCTCAGTTTAATTTAGTACATAAAACAGGTTGTTTAGAATTCATGCACCTTCCCACATTTTTCCACGTCATTCAAGCCACTGTCAGTTTCCCCTTAATAAAGCTAATCTTCAGTTCTGCATTTAGCCACAGTGTGCTCGCACAATTTGCATTTTGATTCACCGTAAAATTCTAACTTTTCATATTCTTTCAGGCCTAAGTTCCACTTGCTGTATTTAGTAGATTGTCCTTTGATCTCAAGGAGACAACTGCGTCTTACTTCTCTAATGAAGCTTGTATTATTACAGCCAAAGCAAGCATCGCTCCAAATGGTGCAAGCCATCCCAAAGGAAGCTTTATGTTTCCCCACTAAGGTTGGGGGGGGCGGGGAAAAAGCAGCAAGATTCATTTTTGAGAGTTATCAGGCAGTTCCTTCCCAAATGCCCATTTCACGCCATTATTTCATGACATTGCTAACTGTTCGGATCACTTCGCAACAGTAACCTATTTCCAAAGATGTCTGGGTAATTTCTAACAACTAGCCAGATGAGAAAGCAAAATTAATGTGCTCTTTATTCTTCAGACAGATTTCACAACAGGAAAGGGGGCGTGTGTCATACCCTTTTGTTTCTGATTTTTTTGGCAAACATTTGTGTCTTCTTATTTACAATTTGGTTGTTTGTCAACTGTAGAACCTAATTATTTAAAAGACCTCGTCAAATTTATTCAACAATGAAGGAAATTGAGCCTCAAATCTCGCCGGTTTAAGTGAATTTGAAGGTGGTCATGATTTCAAACCGTTCTCTGCTAAACAATTTAAGCGTATTTATCTATGAGGCATTTGTCTTCACAGTTTTATCTACTCTGAGCAAAAGAAGGGATTGAAGATAAAGAGGAAGACGAGGAGGGTGAAGGAGGAAGTTCAATCCAGTGATAGAAACGTGGGTGATGGGGCTTGTGTCATGACCAGCACTGATTTATGACATGCCCTGGGTTTTGTTAACTGTTCATGTCAGGACCCAGAGGTTTGTGCCCCACTCTCTTGGCTTGCACAAATACTCTTGTTATCTGTGTAGCTGGCCATGATTCCTTCTAATCAAAACTGATAGCTAAAGGGAATCTTTACTTTCAGGATGCCAGGGTAAATAGCTTGGGTTTGCTCCTGTGGACCAATGAGGACACACCACAAAATCTCACTAAAGTTGAAAGATCTGTGAAGCTTATGTTATAGCCATGTAATTCACCAGAAGTATGGAGGATAGGAAGTGAGGGGAATTAGCCTTGCAAAGTAGTGATTGAATGCCTGGGCGTTACCAGGGAGCCAGGAGGTGAAAAGGTGAAGACAATCAAACCCACTCCAAAAATCTGCATTTCTCAGACCTGTTACTCTGATCAGAATATGAACACCAGACTGTTAATGGTGGTAGTACTCTTGGCCATGTTCTTAGTCCAAATGCCTGTATCATTCTCAGATCTGTTTCTAAGCATCAGCCATAGAACGAAGAGGTACCAGACAAAAGGATCTTAGAGGTCACAAAAATATGACGCAAGATAATTCACATCTAACAAATGTATTTCAGCACCAGGACACTCGGTCTGTGTCTTCCCCAAAGAGTGACTGTTGGTAGGGTTTTGAGCGTCAGATATCAATCGTATGACCACGAGCACAGTGTTATCTGGGGTTTTAAATCAGTGGAGCTCGGGGGTGTGCTGCAGTCTGTAATACAACAGGTGGGAACATCCCAAAAGATGTGCTTTGCAGAGCAAGACTTGATATTATTATATACCATCCCGTAAATATTATTTAATCGGAACTGTAGCCAGCAATGCATACAAAATATTCATCTATTGTTGTGAACTAAAAGAAAAAATGTTGCTTTTATGCAATGAGAATGTCATTGTAGAATTTTAAAAGGCCCAGAAATAAAAGGCTCCGGACTGGAGTGATTTAAACAAACTCACTAGAATATAGTAGATGATTAAAATACAATCTATAATTACATTACACTGGTATCAGGTAAGGATAAAAGCCTATAAATACACTGGGGTCAGGGTAAGCATAAAAATGAAACAGTTATTTGAATAATCTGAGATCAAGTTGCCGTAATTAAAAGCGAATGTATTATTCAAATGAAGGAATTAGGTTACAGCACTCCTTGTATGAAAATATTACTGTGACAGTCTGAAATAAGTTGGAAATGATTTTGATTAAAAAATAGGCAGAGGAATGTAATAACTTTCACTGGGGAACATAGACAATCAGGGAATGTTTAAAAAAATGGCTGCCAGATGAGGGACGGAATGAGACTAACAGTCCCAAGGAGTTTGGGATCTTAAACTCCGAGCCTTGTGAGGCCCCTTTACGGCATGACATCGGTGCCAGGATCACTTAGTCCTGCCAGTTTCTGTCACCCAAATTTAGGCGATTGAATAAACACAGTACATTTGCTATAATATTGTACCCAGGACTGGTGGGCCTATTGCTTTAAATTACCTTCAATTAAAGATTGGAAATGATTTTATTTGCCTTTCAGTAAGTCTCTCCAGTTAAACATGCGGTTGGTCTGAGGAAAAACACAGTGAGAAAATATCTTCATACTCTCTCTTTCTTTCTCTTCTCTTTCCACCTCAAAAAGTGGTATCTGCATTCGAAGGTTTAAACATCCAGCCTCCAATTTCACTGCTGAAACTGCCCCGTCAAGCTCAGAGTGAGAAGAAGAACCTGAAGTGGGCTCCTAGAAACAACCGTCTGTAAACAAAACTGTATACTGATAAAGTAGAAAACCTTCACAAAATTAGGGTAGATTTTAGACATTTTTTGTAGTGTACACAGGAATTTGGTTGCTTACTCTAGATATCATATTTTGACAGCATACTGTGTATGTTGTGTTTGTCCATGCTCGTTTGTGCAAATATGGGGATTTGGTCTATATATCTCTATCTAGCTATGTATTTATATATCTATCTATCTGTGTGTGTGTGTGTGTGTGTGTGTGTTTGCACGTGCGCACATGCAAACACATGCACACACCTGTGTATATGCATGTCTGGTGGTGGCGGATGGAGGTCAGAGCCGCATGTCTTCCTCAGTTCCCCTCCACCTTGATTGTTGAGACAGGCTCTTCCACTGAACCTGGAACCAATTCAAGTAGACTGAAGAATTCACCTGTCTCTGGCTCCTCGGTCCTGAGATGTATCACTGTGCCTGCTTTTTAGACTTAACACTGAAAATCGAACTCAGGTCTGCACTTATGGATGGCAAGCATTTTGTCAACTTTGCCAGTTACATAGCCCTGCATAGCATATTTTAAGTGAACATCCCTCATATTGTATAGTTTACTGACTTGACAATCCTGCTGACAATAACATGCTGTTAACATAGACCGAGTGAGTGCTACTGTATTCGTGGAAAGTTCAGAGCCTTACTAATTTAAGCTGGATAATATATCTATCTTTCTATAGGTACAGAATCATGTCTTTATTCATCAAGGCCACCTTATCCCCATAATTATAGTTCATGAGTTACCCTCAAGTTCTAAATTCTGAAAAGATGACATTGTATCCACATTTTACCCCAGCATGCCACACCTATTCCTGAGGCTGTGTCCTGAAGGGGACAATGACCCTTTTCTACAGTTGACTATTGGGAGACTTGTGTGATGATGAACTGACTTCATTGCCTGTAACTGAAGGCAAAGAGTTTTGGAGTGGGAGCTGTTGGCTCCACCCAGTCACTCTGCACTGGATGATCTGTGCCTTAATTTCTCTATCTCGATGCATACGGTTCCACCATCATCATGGTTTCCTGTTGTGAAATAAGAATCCCTCCTACAGAGTCTGTAAGGGAAGATGAGTTGCTCTGTATGAAAATATAAATTTATATTTACATACAGCACATAGAATGCATTTATGTTATGTACACGTCTTTCACATGTGTCACCCAACTCCTTGGCATGATGTTTCGCTCACTTCTAGAAAGTTCTAGAAATTGCCTCTGATACCTCCAAACCCTAAGTTCTACTCCTGTGATCAGCATTCAATAGAGAAAGAGAAACAAATTTTTCAAGATATCTCACTCTGCTTCAGACTGTGATCTAGAAGGATAACGGGAAGAACTGGGGCTCTGCAGAGATCAGTCCCCCTTACCGGATTTCCACGTTCCGGGGAACCTCGGTATCGGTTTACTTCACTGTCTCTAGAACCGAGACAGAACCCCATAGGAGATGCACATTATAGCCTGTTTATTTTTAGAAAGGCTCTTGGATCATCATTCAAGCTACTCGACATAAAATTGGGATCTATAGTGAGCCAGTGCCTGCCACTGATACTCAGGGGCTGAGAGGGGAAGCTTTGATTGTGACATCACTGCCATTTTATGTCAGAACGGGCCTGGTTCTCATGGACTACGATCCTGTCTGGGTCTGAGCTTAAGTTTCAGTTTTACATGGTGTCTCCTTTGGCTGTCTTTCTCTTATCACTGCTCAGAAAACATTACCACCGTTTGTCCTTAGCCTGACCCTGCCTCGGTTGAAATCCTTTCCAAGTCTTAATTATATCCTGTCTTAACTTTTTTAGTCCCTTCTTCAGTGATGGTCCACTCCCTACATTTTTGGCTTTACGGAAGACTCCAGCTAGTTAATCCCAGAGCACCAAAGGGGTGGAGGAGGGAAAAAGGCAAAATAAAATAAAACAAAACAGTCCCAACCCCAACAATGTGTCTCCTTCGTCATTTCCAGTTTGGTTTAATAAAGAAAAACCGTGAGCTGCCCCTTCTTATCAGGCTTAAATTTTTGATGAAAGAAATTGTAACTCTTTTTTTAAAAAAAAATTCACTTTCATTCCCCC
>LOEQ01000373.1:74608-90560 GCA_001685075.1 Bramus lutescens
TTCTTCTTCTTCTTCTTCTTCTTCTTCTTCTTCTCCTTCTCCCTCTCCCTCCTCCTCTTCCTCCTCCTCCTCCTCCTCCTCCTCTTCTTCCAATCAATATCCTAAAGCCATCAGAATGGCATTAGCTGAATTTCAACTGACCACTTGTGTTAGAAAAGTTTCTAATTTTAAGGTTGGATTGACTTTAACTTAAAATTACTTAGGAAAAAATTATGAAGAAAAACACCAGAATATAGTTTTCACCTGACTTTAACATTTAGCACTCAGTATCCAGTAACTGATTTTCCAGTTCTTAAGCAATTAAATGTGCCGTTAACTGCAGAGGAAAGGCTCCCCACAGAAGAGATGAAGAATGAAAGCCTCCCTGTAATAAATTATAAACTGTTTTAATGTAAATAGCATAAGAAGTACACTTTTATTTTCTGTAAAGTGGATGAAGGATAAACATTCTATTTGGCTTGCAGTTCAGCCATTTGTCCATCTCCCTTGACCAGAAAAAAAGGAATTTAATAAGTGAATCCACTGGTTCAAATAGCACAGGCACATTCAGAGCTGCAGATCGAGTCTGATTTTCCTCCAGGAACCCTCCGGGGAATTGCTGGGTGTCCTATAAAACGATTTCAGGCATGCCAGCCTGGGGAAGTTTACTGCCCTCAAATGCCCCATGCTACCAATAACAAATGAAAAATGCTAAAGATTGTTTTAAAACAGGAAAGACCTTTTGCAAAATGCATTCTGATTTATTACTGTGTATTGTGCAGATCTTTATCAATTGTTCTTATTCTCTTTTATTGAAAAACCACTGCGAACTATGAGTTGGCATGTTATTGGATACAGAAAAAAAGGCAGTAATCAACTCTAAATAAACAAACACACAGATCTATCTCACAACTATGAAGTAGTTAACACGTTTTTAAGCAATTTTATGATAGAAAGGAGGGCTAAGAGAGTAATGCTTAATTATCGGCACTTCTCTGTGCTGGGCTTCCTTTTGATTGTATTAATGAAGCAGCTGGCCCATTGTTCCCCTTTAATTCCTCTATTGTTTTAAGAATATGTCACAGCTCTTTATTCTTTTATCAGGTGCTGTGCAGGAGGACCCACACAATGCCTCACAGTCCTACTGTATTTGACGAGGCACAAAGAAACCTCCAAAGCGGTTTTCAAAGAAGGGGCACCCATAATTTATAAGTTCCCTTCCCGGCAGTACTCCACTGTCAAGAATTTCAGGAGTGTTGGATTTAAATTCATTATAAAAACTGTATTAAGCAACACGTCTATGTATAGACCTGAGTCCCATGTTCACATCTAAACCCTGAGGTGGAGGCAGTAGCCCACAATATGCCATGCTGAAATGAGGTAGTCATTTTGCTTTTAGAGAATCATTCTAGTCATTTGGTTTCCACTTTTGGAGAAAGATTAGTTTTCAGAAAGAGGCATCAATTCCATTTTGTAAATAATTTTGTAAAAATAAAAGAAGTTAACAACGCAACAAGACAAGTAAGGATTTCCCTTTTCAAGAAAGTTGTGCGTGTGTGCGCGTGTGCGCGTGCGCGCATGTTACCTACACAGAATGACCTTCACTCATTACTGTGCTCTAACCCACACATACCATCTTGTTTCATTGTGTGTGAAAGACATAGACATTTTAGATTAATGTAGAAATACCAATCTACCACTTAAGAAGCCAGAATGTGGGTTAGTATGTAGAATAAGTATTTTATATTCCATAGCTTTTTAAAAATTTGGTCCAGTCAGACATAGCTGCATTTTCCTCCAAAAGTCTGTGAAAGCCACAGATGTCAAAATACATACAAAGGCCTGATTCATAGGATGACTCTATGTAGGAAGGTTTTTTTTCCTTCCTTATCAAATGCCTGTATCTGGGGGGATGTTTTAATGATCCCCTAGTGTTTCCAGTTTAAAGAAAAGAAGTAAGACTCAACGACTTAATGCTTTGGAGTAAAGTTACTAACTTCAGCTTTAAAAATATTTCTAAGAAAAGCCATTGCCATAAATCCTTGTCTATTTCTTTTATTTTGTATTGTTAGGTAAGGGTGGTTGTTTTTTAGTTTAAAAAAGTTTTCATTGGATTCCTATCTCTTTGCTTGAGGCCCTTTATCCTACTATATAGTGAAGCAGAGCAGTAAAAAACCTAAATGCTATTTAATTGGTTCAATTTTCGACATATTTTTATGCTAAGCACAGGTCAGTATCTTGATGAGCCCACTGGTTGTGCCAGATGTTTACAGCTTCCCATTGCTAGCATTTTCTTATTTTTACAAAGCAAGCACGTCTATCAATTGCACTGATAAATTAGAAAGAAACATATAGAGACATAACACATGGAAAAGAGTTTTCAGCGTGCTATGTAATTATTATCCTGATTTTTCGCACTGTAAGAAGCTGTGTAGATAGCATGGATGGAGTTACATGCTTTTATGCTGGGTATATTTTACTTATGCAGACTCTATAGGTATGGTCAAACAAAGCTTTGTCAGCTCTGTATCCTAGCAACAGATAATACTGTTAGGTGACTGAATTGCTCCTGGTTGACAAGTAGGGAGTATTTTTGTGTTTATCATGTTTGCTAATGATGGGATCCTTTCCAAAAGTCCCGTCTTAATCTTAATTAGAGTTTGTCGGCAAAGGTCTGCGTGGCATTGTACAGACGCTCGTTTTCCAACAAAATGTAAAAGTGAAAAATTTGGCAGAATGAGGAGATGCTTGAGGCTACTTGCTTCTAGCAAGGGGAGCATGGAATTTGTAAAATAGAATCAGGTCTGAACTGTGACTTTATGCTTTATTACTGAAACTTGTAGGATACTTCATTGCAGTTTTGACACCAATTATGAGGGGGAGAATGTACAGGCTTTCTGCTACGCACCATATCTGTTTGTAAAGAGCCTTGATCATAAATATTACTGAGAAGCACACGTGCAGGGTTTTCCAGAAATGTCAAGGTTTTGGTAGTTGTTGCCTTTTACAGAACCTTGAATGCAATTGTCCTTTGCTACAAAGGGAGTGGGGCAGGAGTTTGAAGACCTTTTTGAAGTAAAGAGAGACAGACCTTTCCATTTGGTGGGGCTCTGGAAGGCAGCAGGTTATTGTCATCAGATAAAAACTCCATGTCTGTGAACTGTAAATGTGATTTTCTTTTCTCTCTGGTTGTATGCCATAATCTTTCCACAGTTGGGTTGTGTCCATCATTATCAGTAATTCTCATTACCAAGCTACTTACCCTCATACTAATACAAAAACAAGCTTTTCCGAAAACAAGAACAACTCACAGATTTGCTGAGTTCCTCGTGGCTTAAACAAATCCAAGAATGCTAATAATTTTCCTCCTCTATTGGCCATGTTTACTGGCTCACCCAGTATTTCCATATTCTTTACATTTAAAAAGCAAAGGGAACACTCAAAGCAATTTTCTGTTGTCAATTTCTGAGTTCCAAAATGGATCTTCTCCACCAAATTGCCTAAATAGTCTGATGACTCAGATCAGCATGAAGAGAAGTTATCTTTCATAGGCACTCACTCTATACCATACAAGTTGCCTAAAGTTCAATACATGCCCCTTGTGCCTTATTCTACTGGTACGAATTCTGGAGATGTTCTTAAAAACACAGCCCAAAATTCCCTCTTATAGCCTTTGATTTGATCCATGAGGGACAGATAGAGCCTTGAAATCTGCAGAGAAATAAAGTTCTCTATGGGATCGCCAATGTAGAAAAGGTGACTGGCCAGCACTTTGGGGGCATGTAGAATCTTGAAACCCCTTTATATATCTGGTTCAACTTGCAACCTAATCAGGAAGCTGGTAAAATGTTACATGAAACGACCACTAACAACAGCTTAGTATTAGTGAGTTAGTATGTGAAGTGCTTCAGATTGTACCTTTACATGTGGTGTATTCCAAGGGTTCAGTATTTTAAGGACTCATCTGGGATCACCTACACATCACGAGCTGTGGAAGTTTTTTTTCTCCAGTCTGTAGCTCTTCCTTCCCCAGCTCCAATCTCTCTGCCGTCTTCCCAACACTGTTTTATGAAGTGAACCACGGGTTGCCTTTCTGCTTCAGGGGACAACAGATGGCACTGTGACAGACTGCCTGATGTTTCCTGTGGAATAGGAGTCAACATCTACAGAGTAAATATCCGTTACCCCAAAACCTTCACCAAATTCTCCTCTTCGCAGTAGGACCTTCTAACCTCATGGCAACACAGTAAGATAGGAATCAGCTCAAGTCGACTCATTGCTTCCTTGTGAAAAGTCATTGAGAAAGTCCATGCAAAGTCCTTAGCACACCACGGAGCCATAACACATAGTGACTGCTGAATGAATGGGCAACAATTATTCCTCTTAGAAAGTTGTTCACAAGAAGATCTCAACAATGTCAAGGTGATCTCTACCTTATATCTGCCATTTTCTGCGCCCGTGTAAAGAACTTTCCAAGATGCTACATTAACTATCAAGTTAAGATTAGAAGTAGACTGTCTCACCCACCAATTTCTCTTTCCAACTCTGCTTGGCATTGAGTACAAATAAATGTTCAGTAATTTCACATACCCAGTGTGCGTCATTGTCTGCCAAGACTTCCATAGAACAGGGACGTTCTTTCCTGCGTGATGCTGAAAAGAAAATAGTGAAAGGTTTAGCAACTGAGCAAATATTACATTGTCATGCATATACTTTGTACCTTAATGTAATTCTTTTTGCATTCAAATAAACATGTCTTTAATGCAAACTAGTATATTAAAAATTTGCTTGTTTTAAATTGAGGAAACTATGTGTGCTTCTTTCTATAAAAGCCCAAGAATATCTATTTAAGACTTCTAAACTTCCATCTGTATGGAGAAATAACAGGGCTGCTGTCTCTTCCCTAGAGCCGGGTGCTCATGATTAGACTTCCAACACTACGGGCAGAATATACTTCTTTTTCTTTGTAAGTGACCTGTCTCAGGTATTTCATTAAGGAAACAGCAGTGGTAACAGGCAGAAACCTGAAGCTGCCGTGTAGGTAATAAATAATGCTAGCAATTTTCAGTGGATGAAAGAATCCAAAATGTACTCCAATGAGAAGAGAATGCTCGACAATAGTCTCCCTCGCTGGTGCATTGAGGACTCCAGTTGCTTGACTGGGGTCCCTTAAAGTAACTTTGTGTGATTCTGTGGTTGGGATGTTATTGGCTCTACTTCAGCCCCAAGGTGTGAGTCAGAGGCTTCAGCCCTTTGAGGGTGTTAGCGAATGTCTGAGGTCTTTAGGACTAAGATAGAGGCCCAGTGATACGGCACTGAGTCAGCTGGTGTATCTTCAAAGAATTAGGAGACCCCGGAACCGTCTCTCTCTGACTTCCTGTTTGGAAATGCAAACACATCTTCTTACTCACGCTTTAATATTAGTCCCAGGAGAGCCAGGTGTTCATGATTAGCTTTCCAACACTATGGGCAGAATATACTTCTGTTTCTTTGTAAGTAGCCTGCCCCGGGTATTTCATTAAAGAAACAAAACAGATTTACACATCTGAAAGCTGGGAAAAGAGAAAGCTTTATCTTCTTACTTGTCTTCCTATGCTTTCTTTCATGGAAAGACCTTATAAAGGTCACATGAATAACTCTCACTAAGGGAAGAAGTTCATAGGTTTTTCTGTTCTTACAAGATCTATCTTAGTGAAGACATGAGACTATAATTTTGTTCAGAGTTTTAAAGGTACAATACACATATCACAAAATTTGCTCTCTTGACTGTTTTAGTCACCATGCACATGGTTTTATACAGCCATCCATCTCTAGAAATTTCTGTTCTGCAAAGGTGACCCTCCATTCCTTCTAAACACTGACTTTCATTCCCTGCTTTCTTCTTATAGGTAAAATCAGGCAGGGTTTGTCTTTGGGGAATAGCTTCTTTCAGTTAGCACATTGTACTCACAGTTATCACACTTTAGAATTTCCCTTATTTTTAAGTTAAGAATATTCCATGGTCCATTATGACACTTTTGCCTTATCCATTCATCTGTTGGTGGGTATTTAAGTTCTCTTCATGTTTGAGCTGTTGTGACAAGGTTATTATGCTACGGGGTGTGTATTCATGTGTATGCAAGTGCCTCCTCAAGATCATGCCTTCAGCACCTTGGGGGATATCTATAAGTGCAATTGTAAATTACAGGCAATTACATTTTCAACTTTTAAGAATCCCAATCTTGTTTAATTTTATATTACTTCCAGCTCTACAGGTGTCCCGACATCCTAACCAAAGCTTGGTATTTGCTATTGTTTTAAATGATAGTTCCGCTCCATTTCTAAAACCAAAGGTAATACTGTGTGTTTACACTGAATATTAGGTTAAATATTTAAAGGACTTAACATTCTTATGCCTCTAATTTGCTTCAGAGCGAGCACAGCAACCGTACTGCATGCCGATGTGACCCTGAATGGCCAGCATCTGCTAAGTGTAAAGCAATTAAGCAGGAAACTGGTCCGCCAGCCTCTTTGAGCCATCACTGATTGCCAGAAACTAATTCCAGTTCAGGTATAGGTAGCTTCTGTCTTCTTTCTGGAAGTGAGTTAGCGGCTTTCTTGGAACACAGATGCCTTTGCTCACCATTTTCACTGCTTTGCCATTTTTTCTTTTTTTCTTTTTATTTATTTACTTTTTTTTTTTCAAGACAGAGTTTCACTGTAGCTTTGGAGCTTGTCCTGGAACTCACTCTTGTAGACCAGGCTGGCCTTGAACTCACAGAGATCCGCCTGTCTCTGCCTCCCAAGTGCTGGGATTAAAGGTGTGCACCACCACCTCCCGGCTGCTTTGCCTTTTCTGATGACTTTTCTTTTCTCTTGGATTTGGAATAGCAGTGAAACATTTGAATAATGGCTCCAATTACACCAAACCAGATGTGTTTTTCTATCATCTTTACATTTTTTTCAAAGTCATAGCTACCTCATAGATATACTCACCTAGAAGCTTTTCCAGGATCTCAAACTTTGCCTTTTCAAAATATAATGTATTATGTGCACACATGTAATCCCTCTTCCTCTCTCCTCTCTAGCAATCTCTGTGTCTCTGTCTCTCTCTCCATGCCCCTCTCTCTTTCTCCTCCCATCTCTGGTCCACAATGGGATTATGAAGTTAAGAAGACCAAAGTCCAAGCCAGGATTGTGCCACTGGCCCCACACACACGTCTTTGAAGTTAACATTTTTAAGCTTCTGTTTCCTACACCCTAGGAGGGAACTGTCACCTCATGAGTAACTGGCAGGTTTAAAACAAATAAAGTACATCAACTACGTTTCACCCCAGCCCAAAGAATGCTTCTGACCTGTACGAGTGTCTGTTGTCATCATTGGCGTCAATGTGTGGATGTAATTACAATCCAAGGTGTTACTACTGCAGCTTGCTGTCAAGGTAGGGCCACAGCCACAGTCCCCATTTGTATTCCAAGGTCCTTAGCCTTGGTGTCATCTCAACACTTCCTTTCTTTTTCTTCGGAGAACATCATCACTCCAGCCCTGTCTCTCCTGTGTCTCTTCAATGTGAATCTGTTATCCCTCATCATTTATATTTATGCCCCCTGAACTAGTACAATAACCTCTAAACAGCTTGGTGTAGCATATCCTGCCTATAAATTTTTCTCTAGATTACACAGAGGGGAAAACATATCTGTTAATAATGCATTTACTCGTTAAAATAAATGTCTATCTCTGCCCAGCATGAGCCAGATATAATTGCATTCCCTTTATACTTAAGGGTTTTCCACCTTGATCTAAGGCTTTTATGAGGAATCCTGACAAAAGCTATAACCCTCACCATGGCCAACCTCAAGCTAGCAGTAGGATATCATCAAGCAGCACACTGAAGTTCATAGAAAGAATACAGACAGGCTGGTTCCAGGACCCAAGAGCCCCAAATCCATACCTTCTTCCTCAGACACTCAACTTAAGGTTTGTTTCAAAGTCAGGTCCTCCCCAATTCTGTACTTGTTCTCATGTTCATTCCACGCCACTAGTGACGAGTCTGCCTGTTCCTACTTACACAGACACTAGATAATTCCCTTCTGCTTATTCCAGATCCAGTGAAATGTTACTTTGGATGGCTTGCCTGATTCCACAAAGAAGAGTCAGCCACAGTGTGACATGCGCTTTGATTTATTTGTTGGCATATGTGTATTCTGATTGTGTGCTGTGCATATGGTGTACAGCCCAGTCTGACACACAGCAGAGACTTCACAACACTGAATAAGTGATGAAAGAATGAGTTCAAGAATTTAATCCTAAACAACTTTCTTGTCAAGTCTACACAGTATGTCTTCAGTCTAACGCAGTCTTCCAAAATGAGGTTCTCTGAGTAAACCACGAAATGGAAACTCACTCTCTTGACGATTTCCTTCAGATCTTCTCTTTTGTCTTCTTTTGTCTTCTGAGTCTGCGTTCTATATTCTCGTCTCTTGATTCCAGAAATGCCTTTTCTGTCTCTCTTGATGCTTTCCTTCTAACTCTCTTAGTGTCCCCCCCATTCTCTCATTCTTGATGTTTTCCTTCTCATTCTTTGTTTGTTCTTATTCCCCTCCTTTATTTTTCCTCAATAGCTGTATACCCTAACAAAAATCTGTCAGGCAATAGAGATTATTACAGGGTGATTCCATTCTGTTTTTTGAATGAGTGATTGTAGTAAAAACAGCACATTTTCCATTTCTCTTACATGATTAAGCATTTTACATATTACAGGTGGAAAACTAATTATCCCGAGAATCTACATTCATACAAAGCAACTTGTTATAGATTAACAGTGCAAGCAAGGAAGGTATTCTTTTACTGATAGGCTGTGTTTTGTGGTTACAAAGAAAGGACCAATCACTTTCTTACTTATCTTAAAGGTAATCTTATAAGGAATCTTAAAGGAATCACAAACCTAAACTTTTATATATGAAAAACAATCAGTCATCTCTACTTCAAATCTTTAGGTTATATATCCACTCATCAATAGTTTTGTCATTGTTGTTGTTGTTTTAACCAGGAAGCTGAGGGCAGAAATGGGTGCAAGAAATTAATCATCACCTTTGGTCATCAACCAATCTTAGCAAGCAAGGCCAGTCAGCTACTGATAAGTGGGCTGCTTTGTTCCCCACCCTTAAAGAGTTCCTCACTCCGCTAAGGGCCTTTCTAAAACTTCAGATTGTCTTCTAGGGTTTTTCGCCTCAAAGTTATTTAACAGAAACATCTTAGTCGAAGCTTAAGTTATTTTCAAAGCTTTGTTTCAGCTGTGATGCACTCTGACACCTGTGGACCCACCTTCCAACATTAAGATTAGAAGAATCTAAACTAGCTGGGATACCGGGACTCCATTGTTTCTCTTAATCCTTAGCCTAAGTCACAGTCTATATGGTTCTTTAATAGAAACTCATATGTTCTAGCTGTGTGATAATTGCTTGTTTTATTTTTTGATCATCAAAACTCTATTTCGCTGCTCTTGCAGAGGCCTCGAGCTAGAGCAGTTTTGTTCTGAGCTACTGCCTTGTACTTCCAGCCCCATATCCGTGCTTTACATCGATCTTTACTTGCCACCTACTTTCTGTGACTCTTCCCTTTGGTTTTATATTTACCATCAAATGGTTGTTTCAAGGTGAGATAATTTTTCTTTATAATTTTACGATACCATGTTGGCTTTATTATATTAAACCATTTACTTATTATCGTTAAAAAACAAAACAAAAAACTATTTAAACTATCATTGTTATTAACAATTAGACAGTACAGCTTAGGAAAAAATCATTTTTGTAATGATCTGCAGGAAAAACGTCAAAACATCCAGTAGAACAGAATATTTCCAAGAGATGACCATACTACAGTAAGGGCAATGGGGATCTCCTCACACCGTGCCAGATACCAGAGGAAGATGGGAGAGGCATGCATGTAAAGGCACAGCAACAGCGAAAGTCACTCTGGTGTCTGTGGTCTTAGGGCCTTGCCTATCCAAGTTTATACAGCAGGATTTTGTTTCCTGGTGGGCCAATCCCCTGAAGTCAATTGTCATCTGCTGTTCCTCTAACACAGCCACCGGCACTTAGTAATGTAGATAATCATATCTTTGTTGTATGGATTTTTTTGCAGCCAATATTTTTCATTTTGACTTTATTTATTGGATGTTTTGGCTCAACCCCGTGCAGAGGTATGCCATCATCTTGCTGTGTAGCTCACTACAGTGACCCTGATCTGCTTTGAGTAGTGGCATTCTCCTAGGAACTGAAATGCGACCTGTCTTTACTTTTATGAATGGTAATCAGAGCTGGATTAACCAAGAATGTGAATGCCATACTTGAAATCTCATGACTCTGTGACCACGTTGTGAAATAAACCAAAACTGCAGTTACTGACTTTTCCATTTCCACCCTTATTCCACAGTCTAGCTTAATAAACTGCACTCCAGAGGAGAAATAAGACACAGTGATTAGCAAGTCTACCACCATGAGGAGTAAGATGTGTGTACATCAGAATAGGCAGAACATCTAAATGCAGGGGTTCCCAGAGCAAGAATGGTCCTGGGGGAAACAGCACATCACAAGCTTCCAACTCCCTCTCATTGCCCAGTGTTGTAATTTTGTCTTCTGCGATCTGGAAAAAGAAAGTTTTTTCAACAACAAAATAAATCTGTCTTATTTAAACTACAATCAACCTGTATGCTTTGAGAAATATTAGCATCAAAATGTGGTTGGGGCAGGCACGTGGTTGCCCTGTGGTATTTTGCTATCTTCACGTTTTAATTTAAAACTGGTCATAAATTAGAGGACTATAATCTTTCTTTTTTCTTCTTTTTCCACAGACACATACCCTCCTGGGTTGTGTTTTGTTTGCTTACTTTAAACCTTGGTTAATTGCCCACCGTGTTTCTAAAGCATCATCTTCAGTCTTCTGTGCGGCTCCACCATGTCATATACTGTTCTTATCTCCATGAGATTTGTACAAGTTGTTTAAAAACCATGATCTCCGAGGCTGGAAAAAATGAAGTGCACTTGAAATGACAGTTATGCTGAAAGATAAGCAGAGCAATACAACCTATCAAAATGGGTACAATTTTTCTTAGTTAATGAGCACAATATACAGCGTTCCAGTACATACACACGGGGGGGGGGCGCTTTGTAAAATATCAAGTATACCACATTATTGCAGACATAACTGTGTGGGATATGTATCTAGGCCTGAGAGTGGAGATAACAAAATATAAGTGCTCTGCCTGTCTAAACATGTTAAATAAATGAGTGTTCACTATCACAACCCAATACATTAGAAGATGTACTTGCATAGTTAATTTTTCTTTTTAATGCACTGCACATGATCATTTGAAATGCAGAGCCGGAGTCTATCTCAGTGTTTGAAGACAAGGTTCCTTTCATTTAAACAAATCTTTATTGAAATAAGCCCTTTTGAAAAGAATCGTTGGTGTATCCTCTTTTGCTGGAAGTGCCATCAGGGTAAATGGCGATAAAGAAGAGACATCACAGGGTGTTGTATAAGATCACCCACCAGAGTAAAAAGGTCATAGGTGGCCGTAACAGAGGGAGGTCGGATTCCCTGCAATCACACTTTAAGCACCTTAGATTTCACAAACTGTTGTCTGCTTCTCCTGCGATTTGGGACATCTGTACTCACAGTGTTTAAGGACTGGGAAAGTGGAGAGGAAGACAGAGGGAGAGAAAACAGTCGTTTCTTCCATTGGCTAATGAAATAGTAACTTCAGAAGCGTCTCTGTAGTAAAGTTTTGCAACTGTGTCCCTCCCATGCGGGTTTCCAGGCACTCTATCAATGTCATGCCTGGTTAAAGATTCAGGCAAAAGCCTGGAAGGCAGACCGTTGGCAAAACTCCGCAGATTCTAACGTACTTTTCCTAGTTTTCTCCTGCGATTAGTTCCTAAAAGGTTGCTTCATTTCAGGAGAGCGTTTGTCCACTGAGGCTGGCTGCAACACACAGCTGCAGTCCGATCAAACTCCTTTCTCTGTCAGTGTTTAGGTGAACACCATGAGAAGAGGCTCTTGAGGTCGGTTTAACATGCAGCCAGCTCATGCCTTCATTCTGTGTCTCTTTCTCCTCTTGCCTCTCTCCTAACAGGGGGCCAGCTTTGGTGCACCACTACGAAGGCCATCTCAGAGGGTGAAGAGCTCATAGCCTTTGTGGTAGATTTTGACTCAAGGCTACAAGCTGCCAGTCAGATGACTCTCACAGAAGGGATGTACCCAGCCCGCCTGCTGGACTCAATTCAGCTGCTTCCTCAGCAAGCTGCCATGGCGTCTATTTTGCCCACAGCTATTGTCAACAGTAAGTGCTGAGCTTTGTGAGGGTCATGGGTATTTGTGGGAGAAGACAAGCAGCTGGGAACAGACATTTTCTTCAGTTTGTGGCTAGAAGTGTGTGTGTGTGTGTGTGTGTGTGTGTATGTCTTTGTGTGTGATGTGTTTGCTTCATATGTAAATGCAGGGGAAAAACATGACTTATTATGTCAGATTGAATTCCTAAATGCCACCCACACTAAGGGCTGTCATTCTCTACCTGTTGAATAATACTCAACTGTACTTAGCAGTGACAAGCCCAGTGGCTTTCCTTGGCGATTCCCTAGTATCAAGTATTTGCATTTGTTAAGGGCCATAGAATTTAAAAATTTCAAAAAAAGAAGAATATAAATTTGAAAATAATAATTTATTATATATACTAATAATAAAGAATTTATAGTCTTAAGTTGATGTGAAGCTCTAATGTATAATTATTCATTATTATTCTATTTGAAAATATCAATATTAATTATTAGCTTCAAATAAACTGCTACAAGTACTTTTGTTTCTATCCTTATAACCTGGATAAGCTTTTGTTTATATCCTTATAACCTGGATGAAAACCTAGTAGCCTGCACAAATCAAAATATTTGTTGGTTAAAAGAAAATGAAAAAGAAATAAATAAGCATTTAATATTTCATAGAGAACTTTGAAATATACTGTCAAAATGAACACTGAACTAGTTTGAATACACATAAAGGGGTACTTCGTACGGTGGACAGTCAATGTCCAAGGGCTCTCAGGTCTGTTTTTTGAGATCTGCTTCTGCTGGGCTGTTGGTGGACAACAAAAATGAGTAGCAAATCCCACTCCAAAATCAACTGCAAGGAAAGAATGATACTAATGCTGGCAATAAAAAGGAATCTAGTCTTCACGTAATCCTGAAAGTCTAATGGAAAAGAAATCTAGACAGCAATAATATCTTCACATTAGTGTAAAGATATCAAACATAATTATGATGAAAGACATTCACAGGTGGTTCTGAAATCACTATGCATCCAATCAATAAGCTGAGGACATTCAGCCCAATGAATTCTTACTTGATTTTTTTTGTTTGTTTGTTTGTTTTGTTGGTTTTGGTTTTGTTTTGCGAGACAGGGTTTCTCTGTAACTTTGCAGCCTGTCCTGGAACACACTCTGTAGACCAGGCTGGCCTCAGACTCACAGAGATCAGCCTGCCTCTGCCTCCCAAGTGCTGGGATTAAAAGTGTGCACCACCACCACCCGGCCTTACTTGATTTATTTAATGGAATAGTTTTTATTGTCTTTACTTTGATTCTTATTGCATGGACCATGAAATAATGTGACCAACTTAGACTTGAGGCAAAATAATTTTATTACATGGGATTTCAAATAAATTTACTCAATTATGATTCTCCAGTATGTATTATTAATTACATATATGATATACCTATTTACGTTTGGTGGCAAGGAAATATTTAATCTCAGATGACATAATATAAACCCAGATTATCATTTGTGTCCTGAAATCAATCAGTTGACATGACTCTGTTGAAGCATCCACCATATTAACTACCCAACCTCTTGGATAGTGAAAATGTACTTAACTTGGGAACAATGGGTTAAATAATAGACATCAGTCCGTCATTTTGAAGTTGCTTCTATCTTCCCTCCACTAGAATTTGATCCTTAGTTCTTTCTCATTTCTGACTCATGGTTCCACAGAGCTGTTTTCTTTGTCTGACCATCAGTGATACATTCATTGTTCACACAAGAGAAGCCTGGCTCTTTCTGCAGAGTTTTCAAACTCTCTTAAGCCTTCCCCTCATGTCCCTCTGAATTTATCTCAGAAATACCAGATTCCACATGTCTAGCATGACCCTCTGTTCCCCAAAACCTCTGGACAGCATTCAAAAGCCGTGTGTTTACAATACAGGGACCAGGCTGGATCAGCCCCCAAAATACCTTCGCCTGCAAGATACTGGTCTATTGCATCTACTCATTTCTGCTCCTCTTTGTCATTTTGTCATCCAAACAGTGTGGACATATGTTCGAGGCTAAATTCCGATCTCAATGTTCCCCTTTATACTAGTGGTTCTTAATCTATGGGTCGTGATCCCTTTCATAAGCTTTCTCCTCCAAAAATATTTATATTATATTCATAGCAATAGGAAAATTATGGGTATAAAGTAGCAAGGTTGGGGGTCACCACACCATGAGGAACTGTATTAAGGGGTTACAGCAGGAGAAGGTTGAGAACCACTGTTTTACATTCCTCAGCTATCACATCATGAGGAGGAAAAATACACATGTGAAGACATTTTTCTGTGAATGATGTAGAAATCACATCACAGCCCAACTTCATAAACTCGTTATGACTGAGGCTGTTATCCAAGCCTCATTTTGTTTCACTTAAATAACTGTGTCTGGCTCCTGCCACTCCAGAGTGTTTCTTCCGCATTTACTACCTTTAAAACCACTCTGCTCTTGTGTTAGGCCCTGTTTCTCCACCACTGAGACCAAATGAAAGCCTCTCCAAAGAGTCTGCAAGATGTAATCTGCCCTGGCCTTGCCTCAACAGTACCACACAGCTGCTACGCCTTTAGCCAGGTGCCCCCCAGGCTCCTGTGGCTTCCTCTGTGCTGTGGCCCTTACCAAGATGACAGGAAATCTTATCTCCACCTGAATCAGTTCATTTCCTCCTCCACATCAGCTCTAAGGAGAAACAAAACCAGCCCTCTAACCGCCTGACAGGCTCCTACCTCTGCTCAGCAAGCCCAGTGGGTAGCACTGCCTAAGCCCCAGATCATCTTTCAGGCTCTCCCAGCAGTAGGCTATAAAGACACTGTCTACTGACTCCTACCAACTCAGATGTAAGCTCTTTAAGTTCCACCCTCCTGTTTGTTTTGCACCAAACCCAGCACAGAGTTTGGCATCTTGTAGGTCCTCTAGAATTAATTCATTAAATCAACAAATCATGTCAAGAATGGACATTCAGGATATCTTAGTCTAGCCACCACATTCATACCTTTTAAGTAATCAGATAAACCAATTCTCACTGCTGTGATAAGTGAAATTACATTGGCATCTCCTATAGTATTACTTACAGTGTGTGGGAAGTTCAGCAACAGAGGGTACCATTTCTTTAAGAGCCTAGTCCTGATCTACCAAACACCCAAGATCATACTCACCAAACTCAGAAAGATGGAAGTAAACGTGACGTCACCCCCATTTCACCCCCCAGACTGCAGCTAACATGTTTCTGGTTTCGCTGCAGAGGACATCTTTCCTTGCAAATCCTGCGGCATCTGGTACCGAAGCGAGCGGAACCTGCAAGCCCATCTGATGTACTACTGCAGTGGGAGGCAAAGAGAAGCTGCTCCAGCATCTGAAGACAACGAAGACAGCAATCAGCAGATGGCCGGCCTGTGCCCCTTCCCACAATGCACCAAGAGCTTTTCCAATGTCCGAGCTCTAGAAATGCACCTGAACTCACACAGTGGTAAAGGGCCTTTAATGTTTCTGTTGTTGCTTCAGGATACTCTACTCTTTCTACACATACATACACACACACACACACACACACACATGCATATACCTACTTCTTATCTATTTATTATCTATGCATATAGATGAATGATAGATAGATAGATAGATAGATAGATAGATAGATAGAT
>LOEQ01000373.1:90727-104737 GCA_001685075.1 Bramus lutescens
ATAGATAGATAGATAGATAGATAGATAGATAGATAAACAGATAGATGATAGATAATTTTACTGGATCAAACAGTATTCCTGTCTACTCTTTAGGTGCAGCATATTTTAACCAAAGGACTTGACTGTGACTTCTTCAACATCTGCAGCGTTTTCAGACTGTGCACCCAATCATTACATTAATTTTCATCTTCAGCAAAACAGCACGATTTCTACTTCCTGTGTTTAATACCCACTCATTTTCACTGCTTTACATACCAAGTGGTCTTTGGAAATTGACCATGGTGTTTTTCATGAGCCGAGGAAGAAATAGTAGGTACATTTCAAAAGGAGTTGCTGTGCACTTGAAGCTGCTAGTTTGGAAGTTTCCATCAAAAATGTCTCAATTTCCAGAGTGTGTTTGCTTAAAGTTTAAGTGAACTTTATCACATGAAACTACTCTCGATTCCTTAAGAAAGACAGCAAGTTGGGAGTTTTCCCACCTATATTTGAAATGGATCCCAGCTATTAGCTTCATCTCAGGGAAGCCCCATTCTTACAATTTTAAAATGTATAGAATTATATAAATTTAAATATATTTGGATTTTTTTTCTAATTTTTTAATATTTTATTTTATTTAAGGCAGGGACTTTCTACATAGCCCTGGCTATCCTGGTACTCATTATGTAGTCCAGGCTGGCCTCGAGCTCACAGGACTGAGAAGAGAAGCCAAGCCTGTTCTCATCATATACGAACAAACAGAAGCAGGACTTGTTCTACATGATGCTTGCCTCCACCATCAGTCGCAGTAACTAGTCAGTAACAGAGAGTGGTCCACCAGCATGGATGCTGGTCCTAACCGACTTTATTAGCATACCATTGTCTACCAGTCAAATATCAGTCCTAGACACAGATAGACCACATTCAGTAAAACCAACAAATAAATAGATTTAGATAAATGATAGAAAATGAGTCAAGTGATTGCTAGTGCAATGTCATTTCTTTTTGCATGAAGGTGTTCAGTAGCTAGCGGCCACTCTAGTGAATATTCACTTCTTCCATTGTAGAGCGCAGTACTCCGATTGGTTAAAAAAATTACAAGCCTAAACCTTAAGCATGACTCTACTCTATTGTTGCACAGCTTAATTATTAAAATACTCTTGGTTTTTTTTAGGTTGTTTATTGACCCATAAGGTAGAAGCACTGATAATTCTCCCCTTCTATACCATAACACTCACAAAGAGGCTTGGGAAATTATTATTATCGATGTCACTAAAATGTCAGTGCAAGGATCTGAAGGATTTCTGTGTCTGTTGTGTGGGCAACACAAGCTCACTAGGAAAGGTTCACATCACTGGGAAGCCAACAGGTATGGTTCTCAGCTCTCCTACTCTGTGTGTGTCTTTGCAGGTGTGAAGATTGAAGAGTTCCTGCCCCCAGGGGCAAGTTTAAAATGCACGGTCTGTAGCTACACGGCGGATTCCGTGATCAACTTCCACCAACATCTCTTCTCCCATCTTACTCAAGCTACCTTCAGATGCAACCACTGCCACTTCGGCTTCCAGACTCAGCGGGAGTTACTGCAACACCAGGACCTCCATGTCTCCGGGGGCAAACTTCCCAGAGAAGGCGACATGGAGCACTCTCCAAGTGGAACTGAAGACAGCTTACAGCCAGCCACAGACTTGTTGGCCAGAAGCGACCTCTCCCAGAGCCAAAAGGCCTTGCAGACTAAAGATGCAAGCTCAGACACCGAACTGGATAAGTGTGAGAAAAAGACTCAGCTCTTTCTCACCAACCAGAGACCGGAGATACAGCCTGCAGCAAACAAACAGAGCTTTTCTTACACAAAAATAAAGTCTGAGCCTTCCAGCCCAAGACTTGCTTCGTCTCCAGTACAACCCAACATCGGGCCCTCTTTCCCGGTGGGACCTTTCCTATCTCAGTTTGCTTTCCCCCAAGACATCACGATAGTCCCTCAGGCTTCAGAGATCTTAGCCAAGATGTCGGAACTGGTGCATCGGCGACTGAGACACGGGAGTAGCAGCTATCCTCCCGTCATTTACAGCCCTTTGATGCCCAAAGGGGCTACATGCTTTGAGTGTAACATAACATTCAACAACTTGGATAACTACCTAGTTCATAAAAAACACTACTGCAGTAGCCGATGGCAGCAGATGGCCAAGTCCCCAGAGTTTCCGGGTGTTTCAGAGAAGATGCCTGAAGCTGTGAGCCCCAACACTGGCCAGGCTTCCATAAACCTTCTCAACCCAGCTGCTCATTCTTCAGACCCAGAAACACCACTTCTTCAAACACCATGTATCAATTCTTCTGCCGTCTTAGATCTGATTGGGCCAAACGGCAAAGGCCATGAGAAGGACTTTAACACTCCAGCCAAAAAGCTGTCCACCTCCAACAGCAGCGACGACAAAATAAATGGGAAGCCAGTTGATGTGAAAAATCCCAACGGCCCCTTAGTGGATGGGGAAAGTGACCCAAATAAGACTACCTGTGAAGCTTGTAACATCACCTTCAGCAGGCACGAAACATACATGGTCCACAAACAGTATTACTGTGCGACACGCCATGACCCTCCGCTAAAGAGGTCCGCTTCCAACAAAGTGCCGGCCATGCAGAGAACCATGCGCACACGCAAGCGAAGAAAGATGTATGAGATGTGCCTACCTGAGCAGGAGCAAAGGCCGCCTCTGGTCCAGCAGAGATTTCTCGACGTAGGCAACCTCAGCAATCCTTGTAGCTCCTCTCAAGAGCCCACTGAAGGGCTAGGAGAATGCTACCACCCGAGATGTGACATCTTCCCAGGAATTGTCTCAAAGCACCTGGAAACTTCCTTGGCCATGAACAAATGTGTTCCGGTTCCCAAATGTGACACAACCCATTCCAGTGTCTCCTGCTTGGAAATGGACGTCCCCATAGATCTCAGCAAAAAGTGTTTATCACAGTCGGAGCGGACGACCGCGTCCCCCAAAAGGCTGCTAGATTACCACGAGTGCACCGTGTGCAAGATCAGCTTCAATAAGGTCGAGAACTACCTGGCCCACAAGCAGAATTTCTGCCCGGTCACTGCACATCAGCGTAACGACCTAAGTCAGCTTGATGGCAAGGTGTTTCCCAATCCAGAAAGCGAACGGAACAGCCCCGATGTCGGCTTTGAAAGAAACCTGGTCAGATGTGAGAAGAATGGGAATCCGAAGCAGCCCTCTCCCAACGGAAACTTGTTCTCTTCCCATTTAGCAACTTTACAAGGTCTGAAAGTCTTCAGCGAAGCCGCACAGCTCATCGCTACAAAAGAAGAGAACAAACATTTATTTCTTCCCCAATGCCTTTACCCTGGAGCAATAAAGAAGACGAAAGGAGCCGACCAGCTTTCTCCATACTATGGCATAAAGCCAAGCGATTATATCTCTGGTTCTCTCGTCATCCACAACACCGATGCAGAACAAAGCACAAACGCAGAAAATGAGTCTCCGAAAAGCCAGGCCTCCTCAAACGGGTGCGCCGTGCCCAAGAAAGATTCTCTGCCGCTCTTGCCCAAAAACAGAGGCATGGTCATAGTGAATGGTGGACTGAAGCAAGACGAAAGGCCTCCGGCCAACCCGCAGCAAGAGAACATTTCCCAGAATGCCCAGCACGACGATGACCACAAATCCCCTTCGTGGATCTCTGAGAACCCACTAGCTGCAAACGAGAATGTCTCTCCAGGAATTCCCTCGGCAGAAGAACAGTTGTCTAGCATAGCGAAAGGAGTGAATGGCTCCACCCAAGCTCCCGGCAGTGGGAAATACTGCCGGCTATGTGATATCCAGTTCAATAACCTTTCAAACTTTATAACCCACAAGAAGTTTTATTGCTCGTCACATGCAGCGGAACATGTCAAGTGAACTGAGTTAAAAAAAGAAAGCAGTTACCTTTGGTACCAGTGTTTAGGATGTTCTTCTAAACAGTCCAGAAAACAAAGGCGCTGTGTGAATTACATCTAGCAATCAGGAGACATTAATTACTGCCGAGTTGAAGACTTAAGATGTAATTTCATTACAGACCATTAGTAAAGTGTATTATTGGTGCCATTTTCAAAAACAAAATTAATTTATTTTACCAGCAGTATTCATAGCTGTGATTATGTTATTTTTTATTTAAAAACTTTATATTAAAGTCATTTGTAATGTTATTGTATAGTTATTGTGTAGCACATATGGTTTGCACTGTATAGTAGCTTTTAACGAAAATAGTCACAAACAATACAGAAGAGCATTTTAGAAATAGCTTCAAAAGCACTTGTGTACCCTGATTTTTTCCTTATATGCTGTCGCGGATATCCGTATATGCTAAAATATAACCTGCAAACCTGTTCTAAATACCCACGCTCTAAGTTCGCCTTAAGATTTCAATTCTTGGATAATCAGGCTCCATTTGCACTTTATATTTTAGCAAATACAGTCTCTTCATCGCTAGGCTTCGCATTCGTATGTAGCCGTATATTTCTGTCCATTTTCTCAAACTTAAACACGTATGTTAAATTGGAGATGGCATTTTCCTTTCTTGTATAGTACCCGTATTTTCTTTCGCTGATGCAGCCCTGTCTCGATTTTTAAACCTTCGCTGTTAAATGCAATACTTTATAAAGAATGAACAAAATTACTGGAAGCAGTATTGTAAGGAATGGAGTAGTTCTAATCGGTTTTCTCTTTCAAGAGGCACAGTCTAAATCGAAACCCTAAATTCAATGCTGCAAGTATGGATTTAATTCCTATATGAGATCTATTTAAGTATAAGAGTAGCAATACTGCACCTGGTGATCACAAAGATAACGTTCTACTTCTGATAGAAATAATTTCTCAACCAACGTTGTTACTATGCATGTACACGGATGGAATAAAATTCCAAATTGTTGGAGAAATTTGGCGTCCTGGGCTTTTTTTCCCCCTTAAGCACGAAGGGCAAAGTATGCAGCCCTCAGTGTGGCGCACGCTAAAGAGCAACACTTCATCAGCTGTGATACGTTCATTTCTGTTGCCAGCTTTCAAAACCGGAAGCGAGGTTTTCATTCCTTCTGTTTAATCCAACCGTCTTCAGTTATACTCAAGGCATACCAACTTAGGGCATTGCCTTAACACAGTGGCTCTCAACCTTCCTCGCAATGAGACCCTGTCACGCAGTTCCTCCTGGTTGAGGGGACTCCCAGTCATAAAATTATTTTTGTGGTTACTTCATAACTTTAATTTTGCTACTGTTATAAATCATAATGTGTCTATGTTTTCCAGGGGTCTTATTTGGTGACCCCTATGAAAAGATAGTTTGACCACAAGGGGTCGTGACCCACAGGTTGAAAACCACTGCCTCACCAGATTCTGATTTGACAGATTTTAGGATTCTGTAGTGGATTTAAATATTATAGAAAAGTCCAAACAAAAATAACAAAATAGAATAAGAACCATCTTTTCACCACTGTTACTCAGACTACTCAACTAATGCTTACAATCTGAACTGACTTTAAAAAATATTCAACATATGCATTCAATGTTGTAATTAAAACCAAAAAGTAAATCACTGTAGGAACTGTTAAGAACATTGAATCCTTTGCATTTTCCAGCGTACTATAAGTTTCAGATTTGAAAGGACCCAAAGTCACAAAAACTAGTGAGAAAGTGCATCCACGTCATACTGCAAACACCGAGGTGATGGTGTTGAGTCCAGAGTCCATGTCTGATGTGGGACTTAGAGAAGAGGCAGTCTTTATAAAGAAGAACATTTCGGGGATGTCAGCCTCCCTCAGCCGTGCGCTAGCATTTGACTGACCAGCTGGGGAGGTTTCCAGAGTCCGTGATGCCTTCAGAAACCACCGCCCTTGGAACTGTGACCATCCTGCCTAGTAGGGATGACACTTGCTCCCACACTCCACACTCGGCTTGCCCTTTGCCACACAATCAAAAGCATCAGACAGCGCACCCCGACATTGTCTCCTTAGTGTTCCTTTATGACGGCCAGGATAAAGCAGTGGATTGTGTACCCCTCACCGTGTCCTCACAGCACACGGTTTCCTGGTTCTCTGTGCCTTGGGTTAATTCACGGCTCCCAGCTGTGTGTTCTGTACTAGCTCAAAATAATCCCAAAGAGAAGCATTTTCTCTGTTCTAGCCTGGGATCATCTCCACAACACTAACTTCTAACCATGAGATTGATCACTCGAAGGAGCTCCTCCAACAACCCTATGCCCCTAAAGACTCCAGGAAATAATTAGGATATCATTTAATCTATATATCTCAACATCAGCATTGGCAATCAATCCAATACTTTTGTATATTAAATCCATTATCTTTAGGACCGATTCCCTTTTTCTCAGTGAAAAATGCTTAGAGATATTTCATATGCCCATTAGGCAAGCAAATGAAAATTAGAAAATATAGGCCATGACACATTATATCTATGAAAAGAAACATTTCCCTAATAGAAATTGTAAAAAATAAATAAATAAATAAATAAATAAATAAATGACCAAAACCTGTTTATTTCACAGATTATTTTTACTATGAATTTATGTGAGGGTTGAAATTCTTGACAACACCACACATCAAGCACCCATTCAGAAAAAAATGCCTTTGTTTCTGTAATGTCAATAAATAGTGTTCCCGTGAATGAAAGGTTGGCTTTCCTATAATTACAGGCAATCTTGCTCCACAACAGTGTCAATCTTTATTACTAAAAGCCAAAATTACTTAGAGTTGGATTTTTTAAATGATGCTGTTTCTAGATTCCACTTTTCAATGAGTTAAAATAATCTCATCTTGGATCACTTTGTACAAGTGTTCTTATTTTTAGTTTTTTGAATTTAAGAAGTAAATGGCACCTCCCACTTCCAAATGCCATCCATCACTTGTCCTCAACATCATTCTATAATACTGAACCATGACAGGCCTTGTTTAGATAGGATCGATTTTGAATGTTTGGCATTAAAACCACATACTCACTTTTAGATTTAGTTGAGCCCAATGGTGTCAATGGTTTGATAATCCGACTTCTCATTTCTTGAGTTAGCATTTGCAGTTTCTCTATGGTACTCCAGGTAGCTCATCGTAAAGTTGCATTAAGAAGAAACGAATCTGAAAGAGTGACTTAAACCACAATTCAAAAACCTAGGAGCCGGAGAGCATCCAGAATAGCTTTAATTTGAGTCTCTGTCTATCACTTTTCTTTACATCACTCTTGAACTTCAAAGATGATTAAATAAGTATCTGTGAATGGATTGGGGAATGAAGAACAGAAATAAGAAAGAGTTTGTGCATGAATATATAAATGGATAAAAATGAAAGAATGTGTGAATGGTAAGCTGAAAGTTACCGTGTTTAATTAAATTGTTCATGGAAAGATGTGATGTGTCAGATTGGTTTCAAGAGATTGCTTTTAAGTATGGTGATAGATACTTGTGGGGGAAAAAAAATCAATCCACGTCTAAAAGGCTGTTTACGAGGAAAGTCAGGGTCTGGTATGAACTACTTCCAAAGGAGTTTTATGTAGGGAAATAGTCACAAAAAATGTAAGAGAGCATGGGGGAATTGTAGTAGCTGGGAGTATAAGGGAGTCACCCATTCCTGCCCTGTGAATTGGAGAAACGCAAGAAAAAGTATTTCAGAGAATCAGTGTCTGGCATTCTGCTGAAGCCTTTGCTACTGTAGGAGTCTTTGCGTCAGAGCTGTTTGGGACACTGGAGAACCCAAGTCCTCCTGTTCACAGTGGTGAATCCCAGGAGTCTGAATTACCATCAACATCCCATCCTGGAACCCAGGAAGGTTGTGCTAGTGGAATTAAAGAACAGGCTGGCCCTTCACCTGCCTCTTGGAACACACGAGCTACCCAGGACCCTGCAATTTTCCATTTCACTGTTGCTGTTACCAGACGATCACCCAGAGCAGAAAGAGGTCCCCCCTCTACCCTTCTTCCTATACTTTATTTTCTCACCCAGTGCCTCCCACTTTCAAATCACAAGGCGATTCTGCAGGATACAGTAGAAAGTGACTGATAAACTACCAATATAGGCGGAACTCTCTTTAAAATTTCCTGCTTCATGGAAAAGTCTGCCAAATACTACGGCCTGTAGGCTGAAGATGGGTGCCCCAATGTTACAGAAGAACTTTGGGTGACTGTCCAGGCAGTGAGATGTCTCTGTAAATTCCTGAGTTTTGGAAGTTGCTTACAATGCACTTCCTGTTTATTTAGTTAATATTATATCCTTCTGAGGTCTTTCATGGAGTTGAAGAATAGATGGTTATAATTATAGTTTTCCTTAGTTATAATAAAAGACAAAGTATATATAAATATTGTAACTGTAATTCTTGCTTGATACCTGTTTTATTATATGTAATTTTACTATGTTAAAGTTAAAACCTTCCTTTTTATTTAGAAAGAAAGGGGGAGATCATGTGGGATTTCCCTCTGTATGCTATGAATATGTTTTATTGCCATTGGTTATTAAAGAAACTGTTTCAGCCCAAGTCTTAGTAAAGTAAACCCAGATGGATAATCCAACAGAGATATAGAGAGAAAGTAGGCAGAGTCAGAGAGACACCAAGTTGCTGCCAGAGGAGAAATACATTAGCCACCAGCCAGAAACTTACCAGTAGGCTACAACCTCGTGGTGATTCACAACTTAATAGAAATGGGTTAATTTAAGATGTAAGAGTTAGCTAAAAATATGCCTAAGCTATTGACCAAACAGTGTTGTAATTGATGTAGTTTCTGTGTTGTTATTTAGGTCTGGGCAGCCAGGAAAGGAACAAGCAACCTCCACCTACAACAAGGTGTCTGTTTCTGAGGGTCTCTGGAAACTGCAGCCTGAGGAAAACACAATGCCCTGGAGGAGTCCCGAATTCAGTTTGGATAGTACTGTATTCCCTTACCGCAGGCTTCTTTCTGCCAGTGCTATCTTCTCCTCAGGAAAAAAAGAAAAGCTCAAACATCTAAAACCACAGCTGTGTTGTCCTCTCCCCCATGGCTGCAAACTCATTTCAAATATCAATGGAAGCAGAAGAGGACGCATGCGGCCTCTCCAGGTCTTTTTTTAACAAACTACCACCAAGTTTGTTATTTCAAACAGAAATGCATCCTGTTGTGGATGTGGAGGTGAGAAATTTGACGCTAAGATGTGGTATGTCTGTGTTTCCTCTGTAGTCACTGTGGAATCATTACTTCAGTGGGCCTTCCAGCTCCCTGGATGCAAACTTCTTTTATCCTCTGATTGAGTTACTCCAACCTTGGTCTCCTTGGACTCAATGCCTCCTCTTCTGCCTTTTTTTTCTTTTAGGTACCTGGTTATTGCATTTAATTCCCATGGAGATAATCTGGTATAATCTCCCCCATGTGACAATAACTAAGCACAGAGGAAAAGGCTTTTTTCTACAAACTATAATTGCTATGTACTGATATTGGGACCTTATTTGGTCTTCTACAAGGAGACGACGAAATATTCTGGTCAATATACAGTTGTAGGTGAAGAAGTAAGAGAAAAGAGGTTTGTTCTACAAATGTGTGGCTGTGCGACAGATGTTAAGTTAGCTCCCAAACTGCTCAGAGTGATTGAGACATGAATGCTATTAACGAAGATGACAAACACCAATGGCATCCCATCAAGAATCAGGCACCTAAGGCAGCACATCTCAGTTGATCACTGAGGACTTAGTTGTGGGATATAATTAAGTCTGGTGCCAACTATGCACAAGGCAGTGTATCTATTTGGAACTTAATAAACCTTATTAATTCAGAGAATCATGAAAATCAGAAACCAGCTAAGCAAAAGTTTACTTTGGCCCTATCTACCTAAAAGAGTTTGCTGAGCATATTAATAGAGTAAACAGGATTGAAAGAGAATAAACTGCTTGCAGCAACCACAGCTGCCCCAGATTGCATACAAATACTGTATTAACTTCAAACAGTTTTATCTTCACATTAGAGAAGTATGTCAGAGGTTTTTAACTTGCCAACAATTCTTTGATCACACACTTCATTTCCTACAGGTGACATCATCGGGCTTCTGATGCTGCAAAGGTATCAAATTCACGAATGACCTGTAGGAGAAAACAGTTCACCGTGTAAAGAGCAATGGTATTTTATTTAAAATGCACAGCTGTAAAGTAGTCTCTGTAAAACTAAGAATTAAGGTGCATGAGTCCCTTAATAAGTCAATGTTTCCTAAATATGCAATTACCTTTGTTTGAACACTCATCCCCATCCTCAGAGATGTCATGACATATACAATCATCTGCAAGGCAGCTCTAGAGAGGTGTGAGCTGAGGTCACTAGGATAAAAGGCTTTTATGTCCACACCCATCATCCAAGGATCTTGGTAGACGCCGTAAGTAGAAGGAGAGGATGTTTCTGAATTTTATGAATGCCAAAGCTGCAGGTATCTGGACCGGTTTGAGGGATAAGGTTGTAAAGGACACAGAAATCACATATGCTTAGCGGCTCTGTGGCTTTACCCTGTGCTATCTTCCCCATCTCTACTCCTGGGCTCAGAATGCTTCATTCTACAACCCTGATGAACTCAATAGACAGCAAAAGGTGCATTCAAGTCTGCATCTCCTCGTTTCTATTTTCTTGTCTATATGTATTATCTGACAATTTAATATATGCAGATAATACATTCTGGTTACGCTCACATACTCCATCCTCCTATCTGACTTACTTCCCCTCCTTACAAATTCTCACTCTACTTTTGTTTGTTTCATTTTGTTTAATAACCTACAAAGTTTAATTGGGACTAACCACATGGGTATCAGTGTGGTGCTATTCACCGGATCACGGGAAACTCATCTGTTCTCCATAGCTACACCATTGAAGAAGTCACTCCTCCTCCCCCAGTAGCCTTTAAATGACAATAGCTTCTAAGGAAGAGCAGGGCCCTGAGAGGGGCTTTCTCACCCATGAATGAATGTTGGCAAGTCCACTCTTATGCAGTCTGTATGAGGCAATGACAGCTGCCTTGAGCTCATGGGTGCAATGGCCACATTATGTCCAGGAGACAGCATTTCACAGCCCCCCCATCTTCCGTCTCTTTTGACCTTTCTCCAACCTCTTCTTTGATGTTCCTTAAGGCTTCAAGTGGGTAATTGGATGTGTGGCTGAGGGCTTATAACTCCATAGGCATGTTTATCAGCATTTGACCATCCATGATTCTCTATATTGGCTACCACTTTATATTATATATTTAAAAAAAACGACTCTGAATAAGACTGGGGGTATCACTTATCTATGGGTATATACATAAATATTTAGGATGTAGTTTGACAATGTGCAAAAAAAACCAAAGTAGCAGGTATACCTCCTGAGCCTGTGACCAAGTGGCTTTAGGCCTTTGATGAGATGTATAATTCCAGACATGAACTCCATCCAGGAGAATGGGTCTCAACTCTGTTCAATTAAAAAACAGTTAGTTACCTCCTAGCAACCAAGTATTGGACAAATAGGACTGTTTGGCTGCCAGTTTGTCTGCATTTTGGAAAGTGCACTGATGGCCTCTCTCCCTGACCTGTTTCCCATGATAACTTCCATCACTATGAAAGCTGGCTAGTAGGTTGGAAACTTCCGGTTCAGTTCTATCATGATTTCTCTGTCTTGCTGCCAAACTTTGTGGTGTCTTCAGCATCAGGATCTTAAAATCTAGAAACATGGGCAACCTAGTGTATGTAGCTCTTCATTTTTACTATTTTAGTTTAGAGGTTTTGCCCCTGATACAATAAGGTAAGGTTACATCTGTTTGCAGAAGAGAGTCCTTGTGTTTGAGGAGCACCGGTGACCAGGCCTCCTTAGCTCTTCGCTTGCATTCTTTAATAATAGGAAGAACAGAGCTGAGCTTTTAAACACATCATTTCCCACGATGTATTTCCATGTCACTTATACACAAGTTTCTCATTTTCAATTATTAATTTCATGAAGAAACACTTGTGGAGTCTACTAACAAGATTGGTGGACTCCTACTGTGATCAGACACAAATGCTTCGGGGAACTCTGGCGCCCTTCTGTGATTTGGGACCACTGCTGGCAGGGGGTGAGGTAGACATGGGGAGACAGAATGAGAAAGGAGGAATTTGCGTGGATACAATCTCGGGGCCGTTTGTGCTCACTGCGTGTCACAAATTTCAAGCAGAAACAAAGAGTGTGATAGCAAATATTATTAGCTGCTTTTGATTTGTTCCTCTACAAAATGATTCTGTTTCTATCCATGCCTCTCCTCAAGATCCCACTGCTGTTGTGAGTTCTTGCTCTGATACCGTTATGATGGGTGTGAGGAATCCCATGTTATGAGACAGACCCTGTGCAGAGTGAAAAGACACAAAGTAGACATGTCACATTTCGGCCCTACATGCTACATGGTTGCATGAGTACCAGAAGCACATAGGAAAGTGCCTTAGCCAGTTTCAGGAGTACTGAGACAAGTTACCCCCAGGAAATAGGGATGGTGAATGAATGAAATTTCTTCAGGTAAAATAAGGCAGAAGACAAAAAGCAAAGCAAAGAAAAATCGGGATGTGATTATTTCTAGAAGATATTAAATGAAGAGGTCAGTGTGTGCCAAACCCAGCTGTTGAGCAGAACATAATTCACTATGTCATCTGTCTTCTATCGTTCCCAACTATGCAGTGCCAGTGCCACCCATTGGGTCACCATGACCTTGGAGTAGGTGTAGTCGGACTTTTCTTATTCCATGACCTGGTTTAAATAATTCCCTATCCTATCAGTTCCCACTTCTGGACACAAGTTCGTTTCCTTATTTGCATTCATGAGATCACTAAAAATCTCTAGTTTAAGATTATAGCACAGCAACCTCATACCTAGGTTATTAGAAGACAAAGTTTAATGATTACAAGATAGTTCTCTAAACTGCTCTCTCTTTGAGCCATAAACCTATTTCAGGTTGACAACCTTATTTTTATTACAGCGATCTTTCAAACTGACTGCTCACTTTTGCTTTGAATCCCCCAGTGACTTCCCCCTTACCATCAGGATCAAGTCTTCATTCTTTAACATGGTTAGCAAGACATTAAATGATTGGGGTCCTTGCTGATTCAATTCCTGATTTATTTTGTATATGCAAATTGATCAGTTAGATATGCTCTTATCATACCAGGTACTTTAAATAAAGGGATGAATAAGGGACACAACTCTGCTTATTTGCAATTAAAAAAATTAAGTAAATGAAATTACTAGCAA
This sequence comes from Bramus lutescens, assembly GCA_001685075.1. NCBI lineage: Eukaryota > Metazoa > Chordata > Mammalia > Rodentia > Cricetidae > Bramus > Bramus lutescens. Next base: position 103,924 of record LOEQ01000373.1, read on the forward strand.
GCATCATGAGAATATTCCCAACCATCACTTTCATGTTGAAAACATCCCTAGGCACCCTAAAGCTTCATTACACCTTAGTCTTGACTTATTCTAGAACAATTTTCTAGCCTTTCATGTTCAAAAAAGATCATTATTTTTTAAGTGTCACTATATTAATGTAGAGATATCAGTTGTTGAAATAGATAAAACATGAAATTCCAGTTGCTATGATGAAGAAAATTAAGCTCTAGCCCCCATAGACAGGAGAGCCAATTAATTACTCAGAAGTTTGGGTTAGGAGTGGTCCTCCCATTCTTTAGCCATAGTTCTTAGAAGACAACTCATCTGTTGAAAGCTAGGGAAAGAGAACATTTGAAGGTAAGATTTGTGCACTTGCATCTCCAGTGAATGCAGTCCTCTGATTAGAACTCTTTACCTAGTCATGTGCTCGTGAAAGCGAAGAGGGAAATTATAGAATGGCTGTGCCCCCAAGTGTAAGGATATAGGTTTCATGAAGAACTTCTGGTCACTTCTCTAAGACACTCACTAAAACTCAGAAATGGTCAGATATAGTTTTGTTCAGTCCATGACAGAGTTAGGTCACTGTCATGGTCGGAACTGTGGCCTTATAGGATAGGCAGCTGTCACAGAAGGGCAGATCCAACCATGTCTGTGAGCTACACCGCAATGACTTTTTTTCACGTATCAAAAGTATTTAAATATGTGTTCATTTTAATCACCTTTACAAAATTATTTCACCAGCATTTCTGATGTAGGAGGGTCATCTGTCTATGTGTTACTTTCATTGGTTAATAAAGAAACTGCCTTGGCCCCT
>LOEQ01000373.1:104845-116470 GCA_001685075.1 Bramus lutescens
TCGGGGTATAAGCTAGCCGTGTGGGAGCCGGCCGGACAAAAAGCAGGCCAGGCCCGCTCCCCTTTCACTACACATTTCTGCTTCTCTTGGCCACTCCTCTTCAATGAAAACAGACTATCTTCACACTACCCTCCTCCACCAATCTCTCATTTCCTAAAAAAAAAAAAAGCTGCCTTTTGGATCTTAGCCAAAATTTCTTTCCATGGTTATGTTTTCCAAGATCTCAAACATACATTAGGAGTTCCTTGTATGAGTTCCAGAATTTCAAGACTCTATACATATTATATACTTACAAAGGATATATGAAATTAATGCTAGTTATTTATATATCTTTGGAATTTAACATAATATCAAAGTATATAATAGACAAATATGCAGTTTTGAATGTACTGATTGATGGTTTTCAATATAACTGGTACATATAGCATTTAGTGAGAAAACAACTTTAATCATTCTGGAAATGAGCTAAGGCAGGAATGTTCAAAGGATAGCTACTGAACGAGCAGTGCCAGAGTCACCTGGGAACAATTTTGAAATGTATGTTATCCATCTCCCCTTAGAGACTCCTAATTAGGAGCACTATGGTATCGAGTCCACTCATCTCTGTCTCAGCAAGCTCCCCCATGGATGCTCATCCACAGTAAAGCTGGAGACCTACAAGTGTTAGCAAAAGGACACTAGATAAATGTGAAACCAATGTAAAGAAAAAAAATAACTACCATGTCAACATTTGCAATCTACTGAAAATAGCTACTCTTCCTTAGAGACTTCCAGTGCCAGTGCTAAAAAGTCGATTTTTTCAGTTATGCGGACCTAAAGCTGTCTTGTGGCTCACGTAACACAATTATTATGTGGTTGCAAGACAAGCACAGAACACTGACAGATGTGAAGAATACGGTGGAAATTCAAAAGAAACTGAAGTAACAGATAGACAAATATGATCCAATCAAGTAGCACAACCACCTGAGCTGGAACTAGTGAGCAGTTTGAAAATCAGAAAATACGTAATTTGAAGTCAGTTCAACAGCAAAGGCTACAAAAGGTCACCTCTTTAGAAGGCATCAGTAGGAGACTTGAGCCTGTCAGGTTACATCCTGGCCCACACACATTTGCTTAATAAGGGATCCTAATAAGCTGAGACGATGCCCCAAGACTTCCTTTGAAAAGTGATTGTCCCATATTGTCCGGGGTGCATAGAGTTAAGAATTAACATGTCAAATGTACAACTGCATTTCAATTATGTTTTTGACTCAGTAAGTCCTGATTTTAATTAGAATGTGTTTTATATTCATAAACAATATTAAAACATTTAGAGAACTTAAGGTTTCTCATATAATGTTGAATTTTTAGGTTTACCAAAATTTGTACAATTTTAGAAGTGTTTAATATGAAATTGAAAAGCATGAAACATATATATCATATTTATTGGTATAATATAAAAATTTGTCTCAGTGAAATTGTAAATGATACCAATATTTAAGCATCCCTTAAAAATGATAAACTATATTAGATACATAAGTAGAATAATCAGTAGACCAGGAGATGTGATAGCAATTAAACCAGAACAAATATAAGAAACAGTGATCTACCTCATGGAGAAGGAATACATTTCCCTTCAATAGGAAAAAAAATAAATTATTCTATTTTCAGATAGAAACTCTATCAGACCCTCCAAGGGTCCAGCCCTGGGAGGGCATTGAAAAACTGGGGAAAGCATCTGTCCTTCAGCTGATCTAGAATGGCAGGAGGTTTGGTCCCAAGAGAGCACTAAAGAGGGAACATCATCCATCTTGGCCAGCATCTGTAACAGAGCACCTCCCAGGCAGAACCAGTAGGGGGCAGCCTAGAAATAAGAAAGAGACAGGACCTGTACTGTGTAAACAGAGACTGCTTGTTTATTCCCGGATGCTCAGACCCGAATAATCACACAGAAACTGTATTAATTACATCACTGCTTGGCCAATAGCTTAGGCATATTCCTGGCTAAGTCTTATATCTTAAATTAACCCATTTCTATTCATCTGTGTATCACCACAAGGCTGTGGCCTACTGGTAACATTCCAGTATTCTGGCATCTTTCTCCTTTGGCAGGCACATGGCGCCTCTATGACTCCACCTACTCTCTCTACATAGCTCTTCCAGCCTGGCTATCTTCTGTCCTGCCAAAGGCCAAAAAAAGAAACACATATACAGAAAGGAATCCCACATCCGTATTTCAGAAGGATCTTATTCTGGACAAAGTCTGTGAAAGAAAAAGGCTTGTTTAGAAAGTCTAATTTTCTCCTCTCTTCTCCATCCCTTGCTGAGGACAGTGAGGAATGGCAGTCACAGTCACTTGAAAGGGAGGGCTTCCCACACTCCTGGGAGAATCGCTGAAATCTATTTCTCTGAATGTTTTCCAAAGAGAATTACTGATCAAAGTTGTTTTCTTCCCGGAGGTGTGTTCCTTCCAGCACAGGGATGAGGCATATCTCTGGGACACACAGAGGACATTTATAGTCACTTCCCAAGTGCCTCTTGTTCTCTGGATTTAAAAAAAAACGAGAATTATCTCTCAACTGTCAATGTAACATCTTCTAGCAGCGTGAAATTCTGTCAAACAGAAATGGATGATGAATAAAATGAAGATACACACTTAGGATTACTCCCATTGTGAACCAGCTGTGCTCTGCTCTGGCACTGCTGTGCCCTCATAGTCGATCAAGGGGAATAGAGACATACTGGTTTCTGAACAGCCCTGCACTCTATGCCATGGGAAGCAACTGTGATTGAATAGCCTGACAAGCACGCTGAGCATGTGCAATGAGCCAACTGTACAGCACTCCAGGGCAGGATTACAAGTGATTTGTGTGCACTTGTGAGGGGTGGGGTATGGGGAGGGTAATCTGTTATCATAATTCCATTTGTGATTTATGTTTGCATGAAAATGTAGTTTTATTCATCGCTAGAATCCGAGGAGCCAGTACAGCCTGGTTTCATTTTTGTCATACTTCAGGGAAATTTAACACGTCAGTTCCATGAGATTGCATATCTACCAGATTGGAGGACTGGATTCTAAAAATAAAGAATTCCACATCATATTTGCAGACCATGTATGGTGCATGGAAGACTGTTCCTTACCTGCCAGATGTCACGTTAAATAGACATATGTATAAATTCAGATGCAAGAAAATAAAGCAAATGAACAGAAGCAAGCTTCTGATAGCGTAGTATTTGTGGGAACTAAGAATACAAGAGTATTCAGTGAAGGCATTGCATGGAAGTCTGGTCAGATGGCTGACACTGAAAGTTCTCTTAAGTCTGCAGAACAAAAAGGTGGCCACAAAGTTGAGGGGAAGACATGGATGGCAGAGATCGAAAGCCCGTGAAGTGGGCAGATGGACTAGGACTTCAGCTAAATAGAGTGATGAGGTAAAACGAAAGCTTCAAACAGCTAGAAGAAATCCCACACAATGATGCTAAGGGTAATGTCCTTCCTCTTCGTTTTTGCTTGGACCTTGTACTCCTGTGATTTTTCTTCATGAAAGGAACACAATCTTATCAGTTTAAAAAGCTACCGAAGCACAGGCATCTTCAGAGCATCTATATTAGGCAATGCACAGGAAATATTGTCCTAACCCCGTTTTTCCACTTGGTGATTTTCAAATGCTTTTAACCATGGCTGTGGTAACAAAACTATTTTGAAACTCCATTTTGTACAGCCTCCATTTGAAACTATTTTGTACAGACTCCATCTCACAATAAAAGAAGGAACTACGCACAATATAGTTGTCCCCTTGTTGTTAGACGCACTCTGGTATTTTCTATTCTATTCTTTTCTGTTCTAGTCTAGGCAATTCTAGTTCATTTATAAAATGCTAGCCGTGACCCACTAAATTGATTCCATGACCTGTTTATGGATCGCATCCTACTGTTTGAAAAACACTGTTTTAACTGTCTAAAAGGTGACAAGGACAGGGGTATAGAAATGAGCCAGTGACCACGAGCTCTGCTTCAGACATTGACAAAGGGTAGAGTCCAAAAGAGAAACAGTTGACATTCAGGAAATTGGCATGGCAGGGAGTGGAGGGAGTGGGATAAGAGTGACAGAAAGAAGGAGCAAACAGTAAATGCTGTCTCCCTGAGTGAGAAAACCACCCTGCCAATTCAGAGACAAAATACTTAATTCATTAAAGAAAATGGATGACAACTTTAGTAACATCAACATTTATGTTTGTCGGGTTTTTTGACTACATTAGGCATGCAAAGAAAAAATGCCACCTTTTGTGAACAAAAAAGTAAAAACTAGAGAGGAAATGAGATCTGCACAGAATTGCATTTAGGCCTTTGAATTTGCATATCTTCTCTCTCTCCCCCCCCCTTCTCTCTCTCTCTCTCATCTCAATTTTCATGAGGCATTTATTCTTCTTTAAGACTTATTGCTTTTGATTATGAGTGTGTGTGGAGTCTGTGTGTAGGTACATGCACGCAAGTTCAGGTGCCCGCTGAGGCCAGAGGCACCCAATTTCCTAGGAGGTGGAGTCACAGGAGGTCATGAGCTACCGGATATGGGGATGAGAACTGAACTCAAATCCTTTAGACTAACGAGTGCCCTTAGCCACTGAGCTATCTTTCCAATCATGAGCCGTTTATTCTTTAACTCCCCAATTCTATTAACACCAACAATAAGTACATTTGAAGAATTAAACAAATGTGGCTTTTAGAGTATACTTTTAATGAGAAGGTTTAGATTAGAGAGTGTCTATCGAGAGGAGTGGACAAATTACTCATGTATTATTCCCTTCAAAATTAGTAGGAGCAACTACAGGTCAAAGCTAGCATGAAAGGAGCCACAGCCATTCAAGCCAAAAATACTTCGGAAGGTGGTATCAAGAGCAGAGGAACAATTCAATTAGCTAATAACAGATGGTTGCCAGAGATGCAGTCTAAACTTTCGTTTCACTGGCAAATGTCACAGATAAGAAAATGTGAACTTTGGGAAACGCAGAGGGGGCGTTGATTCCATATGAAGTTTAACTGCTGCTCTTTGTCATGATTTCACAGGAACAAGGTAAGGAAGTAGATCACTTGAAGGGACCTTAGCAGCAATTAGACATGTTCCGCAGTTCGTGATCATGAGAATTGACTTGCTGATCACTCTGGGGTTCATGAGGGAGGAGCACTAGGAACTTGAGGCACCCCAAAGCGTTCATCAAGACTGTGGTGACCTGTGGATCCCTCAGGGCCACAGAAATGAATATCTGCAAATTGAGACTGACTGGCAGAACAATTACTAAGTTGAAGTTTATCACCAATTAATACATTCTTTTAAAATCCTCTGCAGCTCTTGCTCGTTAAATCTGTTCTCTGGTTAGAAAGGGCATCAGACATCTTTCAGACTCTAGAGAACTGCCCTTGTAACATGGTATGCATGTTTATAATTGTGTCAAGTGGTTTCCAGCTACTTCAGTAGCGGAATCGTCTGTCAATGAATTTAAGCTTCCTCCTAAGAGTGGACATCTAAACAGTCACAGATGAACACTCATGGTCTCCTGCAGGCAGTTTGGGGTTTAGGAAACCCTGCTGCACATCAATAGGTGACCAAGCCACCGATCTAGATTATGATATACCTTGCTGTATTTCTCATGCACAAACCCAGCTTTTCTAACTATGATAACACCACAAGAACTGGTAATAACCCTTGAGGGTCTTCATGGATTATGGTGGGAAGAAGAAATGGCTGTAGATAAGCAGGTTCTCTTAGTTACTACATCCTGCTGACCCATAGATAACATGTATTTACACAGTCAAAACTATGAAGACCAAGTATAATATGTCAGAAAAAACCTCAGTGTATTTCAGTTTTTATTTATAAGATTGAGTGATTTTATATGGATCATCTTTCTTTAAATTAATTGTATTTTAAATTACATTTAGATATATTTCTAAAATATTTATTTTTACTCATGTGTATGTATGTCTCTGCGGATGTGTATGCCATGTGTGTGCCAGTGCCCAAAGAGGACCAAAGAAGACATCGAGGTTCCCTTGGAGACGGAGTTACAGGATGCTGTGAGTGGCCCAACTTGGGTGACGGGAATACAACTCAGGGCAGCAAATTCTCTTAACTTCTAAGTCATCTTTCCAACCCCAACTCACAATGTTTTACCAATTCAAAGTAGTTCTTGATGGGAGAGTGGATGAATAAATGGGTGGTTCAGAAATATCTATAATTGTTGCTAAACCAAATGACATTAATTTGCCCAACGATTAAGTCTCTTGAAATTTTTCTTTCTTCAAAAGGAAGTAGAAGGCAATTTTCCTCCTTGCAGAGCTTGGGTTGGGTGGTCCCACCATAAGATAAAGTACTTGCATCAATTTTGAACACAGCTACAAACACCAGGCATTGACTTGGCAAGCTAAGGTTGGCAGAGTCAGCTCAATAAAAGTGACCTTAACATTTCTTGAAGCTTTTGATGCAGGCTCTCTAGATATCTACTCAGAGAAAAATCAATGTAACTTCTCCTTATCCTTCATTCTCAAGAAGGATACGATCTTGTATCTATGTTAATAGATATAGTGATGTGTGCATGTTCATATGTGTATTATATTCATTTTCTATCATTTATGTAAAGTTATACATAATTAACAATTTATATAACTTCTTTTTTTTGCTGCATGCCTCCTAGCAAGGTTGGCTCAGGTTTCTTATTGTAAAATATTTGCTTCGGGGAGCATTTAGAGAATGTTGAAACAGAAAATGTTTCCCGAGTGTTGAGTAGGAACCTGGTGAAGGAGCTCATGATCACAGTTCAATTAGAGCCAGTTTTGCTAACAAGCAAGTCAATCAGGAAGCAAATATGGCTAACAATGGCAGGACTTGGGTCTACTTTGCAACATGAGCCATAAAGCTGAGTTAGAAGCTGTCTATTAAATTACATGAAGTCCAGTTAAAGTAACTCAGCAGGAATGGTCCTGACAAGACCCACAGTTTATTCCAGATTGTTTTTATAATCAGACAAAAAGATGCGCGTTTATTTTTTGAGTTTTTGCCTGCTTGTTTGTTTGTTTTGTTTTGTTTTAACTTTTTGAAAAATTAAGAGAACCACAAACCACAAACCTTGTCTGGAGACATCTAGTCCCTTCACAAGACAAACTACTGATTTTGGAAGGGACAGGAGCAGCTGAGTTCAAGCCCATTTTGAAGATATTCCCAGCAGTCATTTTCACAGAGCTGAGACACATCCCTGATAAGAACAGCAGCATTGGTTCATTAGCTACTGAAAACTGTTAGGAGATGAACCACCCTAAAAGCAACAGGATGAATTTCTGCTTCCTTTAAAACTGGCATGGGGCTGGTTGGTGAATACCTATTCTCCACAGGCATGAAAAACAATCCAGCACACAAGCTGCCTGCTAGGAGATTACCTGGCATTTAAATCAGCAAAATTTCAGACTGGTTGCAAGGTGCGCAATGAAGATCAACAAGCGCCCTTTGAAATGAATCATGGCGTCCTTGTCTCCTCCTTATTTCCAAGAATGTGAGGAAGAAGACCACATGGTGACCACTCTGGGACTGCCTTGTAACCACTGTGTAGGTCTCCTGGTTTAACAAATGGGTCTTCAAGACCCTTATAGAGATAAGTGACTTACTCCTGGAGAGACACTCATCGAAACTCAACCTCAGTTATAAACTGGTTTCCTAGATGGAAAGTTTCAAAAGTTGTCTACTAAAATCTTAGAGCAGCAACGTGAACATTTTAGCTTACACTTCATGTTCCCATGGAATAATTGGATCAGCCTGCTAAATCATCGCTTCTGACACAGTTACTATAATTTTATCTCATCCACCTAGTGGACTTACCCATAGGGGAAACCTTCTTTGGTTAGAATCCTTCAGCACACTCTGCAACATAAAACACCAGATTCAGTCCGAAGATAGCTGTGAATGGAAAAGACTACGATTAAGACTCTGACGACTGAAGGATGGGTGTTATTTAGATGAGCAAACATGTCTTTTTGCTACGTGAGCAGGCCAGAGTAGCAGTTCTGCCATTAGACTTGTTCTAAGGCCAGAAAGTGTTGAAATGACTAAAAGGTTTTTAGTAGTGTATTTGTTAATTGTTGACATTATAAATGCATTGTTCCATATCCATACAATGCGTTGTGCATTGGTGTGTTCCGCTCTCCTTTGGGCAGCTCTCTCCAGCCACCCCCCTGCTCCAGTCAGTTTTGTTAACTTGACACAACGGAGACACAATTGGAAAGAGAGATCAGCAGTGAAGGACGTTCCTTCATGAGACTGCTCTGCAGGAAAGTCTAGGAAACATGGTCTTGACAACGGACTGATGTGGAAGGGCCCAGCTCTAGGCAGGCCTAAGGCTGGTGGGCTTGTATAAGAAAGGTGACCAAGCAAGTATTGAAAGAGAGAGCCAGTAGCTGCATCCCTTCATCGTCTCTGATTCAGCCCCAACACCAGATTCCTGCATTGATTTCTTGCCCTGGCTTCCCTCCGTGATGAGCTGCGATACAAAAGTACAAGCCAAATAAATCTTTCTTCCCAAGTCGTTCATTATCATGGTGTTTAACACAGTGGCAGAAACCAAACTATAAAATCCCCTTAGCTTTTTACCAGTCTCTCTATTTTCAATTCATTTTTGTTTTGTTTTTGTTATTATCTTTTTAATATCCACAAATGAGGTGAAACGTAATGCCATCTTTTATTTTTGGTTTATTTCACTTACTTGATGGCCTCCATTTCATTCATTTTCCTGCAAATGACAGGAGTTCCTTTTTCTTTGTGAGCGGATAATAGTCCACCGTGTACATGAATCATATTTTCTGTATGTAGTCAACTGTTGACAAACACCCTGATTCCAGAGTTTGACTCTTCTGAACCATACAGGTGTATCGCAGGTGTTCTGACTGTATGTCTTCATTCTATGGCATCCCTAGTCACATGGTAACTCCGTCAGCTTTTCTGACTGTATGTCTTCATTCTATGTCATCCCTAGTCACATGGTAACTCCGTCAGCTTTTCTGACTGTATGTCTTTATTCTATGTCATCCCTAGTCACATGGTAACTCTGTCAGCTCTTCTGACTGTATGTCTTTATTCTATGTCATCCCTAGTCACATGGTAACTCCGTCAGCTTTTCTGACTGTATGNGTCACATGGTAACTCTGTCAGCTCTTCTGACTGTATGTCTTTATTCTATGTCATCCCTAGTCACATGGTAACTCCGTCAGCTTTTCTGACTGTATGTCTTTATTCTATGTCATCCCTAGTCACATGGTAACTCTGTCAGCTTTTCTGACTGTATGTCTTTATTCTATGGCATCCCTAGTCACATGGTAACTCTGTCAGCTCTTCTGACTGTATGTCTTTATTCTATGTCATGCCTAGTTTTGTGGTAATTCTGTTTTCTGTCTTTGAAGGAGCCTCCTTGCTGTTTTCTATGGCGGTTGTATTCCCATGTATATATATAAAGATACCTTTTCCTCCACATTTTCACCAGCACTTATTATATTTTACTTTGGTTTTTGTTATTATATTAAATATAACGATGATGAGATGGAACTAATGTCTTTTTGCTTTACATTTATTGGTTGACTAAAAATACTGAGGAATGGTTTTCATGTATTCATTGGCTGTTTGTAGTTCTCCTTTTGTTAAAATGCATTACATTTATCTTTTGTGTGTATATATGTGAGTATGTGTCTGTGCATATGTGTGTGAATGTGTATATGTGTGTACACATGTGTGTATGTTTGTGCACATGTGTATATATATGTGTGTGCATGTGTGTGTATATGTGGGCACATGGATGTATGTGTGTCTGTGTAGATGCTATGTAAGTGCATGTGTGTATGCAGGAGTGTATTACAGTGGGCACATACCTATGGAGGCCAGAGGAAAACATTGAACATTATTCCTTGTGAGATGCTGTCAATGTTACATTTTGAGGCAGTGTCTCCCATTGCCCCAGAGCTCACCCAAATAGGCTGCCCTGGCTGGTCAGTAATCTCCACCCCAGCTTTGGGATAACAAATCTATAACACTGTTCCTGAAATTTCTATGATCCATGGGGACAGGGGTCTTTATGCTTTTGTGCCAAACACTTTATGGATGGAGGCCTTGCTCTGGCCTTCAGTTCTCAACCTGTGGGTCTCGACCCTTTTAAAGTTGCATACCAGATATTTACATTACGATTCATAACAATAGTAAAATTGCAGTTATAAAGTAGCAAGGAAATAATGTTATGGTTGGGGTCATTACAACATGAGGAACTGTATTAAATAGTTACAGAATTAGGAAGGTTGAGAGCCACTGTTCTCATCCCATACACAGCAGTTTTATAATAAATTACTGTCATTAGACTTTGCATTTCTAAAGTTTGACATAATATTTATTCTTGGCTAAGGTGAATGATCCTCTGTTTCCTGGCTACTCGGGGTCTATAGTTTTGAATTTTAAACTTCATACGAGGAGATGGGCAATTGTTTTGTAGTTGTTGTTTTGTTTCCAAGTTATTTGAAAGTTGAAGACAAGAGGAAGGGGGAGGACTTGTACCCGTTAAGTATTTCTTCAAATATACATTTACTGAGGATTTATATGCTAGGGATATGCTGTGTGCAGGATACAGAAACCATTTTGAGAGAGTCATTGAATGAGGAAAAGTTCTACGGGAACAGAATTCTGAAGGTGGGGTAAACTGTGGTATGAAATGTTTAAGCAACACGGCATTTAATGATTCACACATGTAGTCTCTTTCTTGTTTTTCCCCTTTGTCCTACAACCTCCTGTCTTAAATATCCAATAGAGTGCACCGCGTCTCGTCAGTAGCCCTCACCTTTCACAGGCTGTCTGCGGAAAATGGCTCAGCATCTCAGCCTCTCTCATCACATCCACTCAATGTCACCCCTGAACCCATCAACCCATTTTCCTCCGCTCTATAATCTAAATTACTTTTTAAAGATGGGGATCTGATTAAGACATTTCTGCTGAAGCTTTTTAAATGGCTTCATCTTATTTTTTAAGATAAAAATAAAATCTTCTGGTGTATCTTCTCATCTCCCATCTTTCTCGCATATGCCCTTCAAGAAGATGAAACATTTGTGATTCTTCGAATTCACTGCTATTCCATTTACTTCTCAGCTTAAGTGTCACTCCTGAGAAATCTTCACCAATGCACCAAACCAAGGTAGATGTTCCTGCATTCTTAAGCCATTTGCAGTGTTATCTTATAGCTTGTTTAATAATTCCATGAACAAAGAAGTCTCTCGCTTGCTTGCCACCAGGGCTAGCTTTTAGACCAGGCAAACCATTCACAAGTACAGAACCCTACATTTATTTGTTTATTTATTTATTTAGTGGCATTTACTTCAATGTTCTGCTGTAACTTTGTTGAAATATTAAATAAATTTTGAACCCAGAATCACACATTTTTGGTGTGAGACAATGATCTGTATTCTGTCAATTAAATTTTAAATAAATGCTGATTGGCCAGTAGCCAGGCAGGAAGTATAGGTGGGACAACCAGGCAGAAAGTAGAGGCAGGGTGACAACAACAGGAGAATTCTGGGAAAAGGAAACTTGGTCCATAGTGTAGTAATGAGGGGGGAGCGGGCCCTGCTTTCTGTCCC
>LOEQ01000373.1:116593-141759 GCA_001685075.1 Bramus lutescens
TTATTAACCAATGAAAGTAACACATAGACAGATGACCCTCCTACATCACCATAGTCCTGACCCAGCCACAGAACAAGCAAGATGTGACTGTGTCGCTGAAAACGGTACCAAGCCACATGGCTAACATAGACAAGAATAATGGTCTAATATAAGAAGTTATTAGAGTTAATAAGAAGCCTGAGATTCTTGGGCCAATCAGTTTATAGTTAATGTAGACCTCTGAGTGATTTCTTTGGGACTGAATGACTGCAGGACTGGGCAGGACATAAAACTCAGTTAACACATTTGTATCTCATACCAAACTCAATTAATTATGTAGCCAATTCCCTTATAGTTTTGTGTACATTTTTTAACATGTTGCCCTAAATATAATTCACAGCTAATGAACATTTATAGGTTGAATAGATTAATCTAATCATCATCTTATTTCCCACTTGCTTTCTTTCTCTGGAGATACAAAATTTGGAGTATTGATTTATTCGGTCATTAATGATTTTGAAGCAGCAGTTTTATTCCGAATCTTGATGCTGTAGAGGACACATCACAAACCCCCAATGGAGCGAGTTTTCTGTAACTTATTCTCGTCTTCCCTGTGCTGACCTGCTGCTTTTTCTGGGGATGTTTCACATCTATCGGCCCATGTGGCCATACAAAGAAAACTTCAAAGGTGGCAGCTGCCTAATTAGTAGCTGATAACATAAATATTCCCAAATAGAGGATGTTCCTCCACAGGACTGAAAGGGTAAAAGGTGAATGGAGGTAATGGAGATCTAGACCTGTGAAGAGAATGAAGGGATTTCCACCAGGAGGATCAAGGGGAGACTGGAAGAGATCCATTGCTAAGATGTTCCTAATCTGTGGATCACTGGAAACCTATTGCTTAAAGCAGATTGTTTCAAAATTGTGTTTAATTTTTCTTGATTCATAAAAGTCCTCTCTCTCCTTTAATTCCTCCTGGTTTCTCTCATTTTCTTTTAAATCATGACCTCTTCTTCTTCTTTAGTTGCTTTTGTTACACACACATTACACACATACACACACATATAATAAGTTACTAAGTTCATTCAGTGTTGCTTGTATGCCCTACCCCTAGATGGAAGTAAGGAATTTAAGGTGCAGGAAAGAGACAAAGCACCCCATGTGAACAGGGGCTTAGCACAGAGTTCAACAGAGCAAAACCCTTGTCCCAGTTCCTATGCCCAACAAAAGCAGTGAGCAAGTTGTTACCACGGATGGAGGGCTTAGCTGTCGATCCTTTGTTTTATGTCTACTATTCACCTACGAGTGAGTACATAGCATATTTGGCTTTCTGGATCAGGTTTACCTCACTCAGGATGTTTTTTTCCACTTAGGTCCATTAGCCTGCAAATTTGCAGGTGCTGATTTTATCGCTGAGTAGTACCCCACTGTGTAAAGACATTTTCTTTATCCATTCTTCTGTTGAGGGGCATCTAGGTTGTTTCCAAGTTCTGGCTATTAAGAAGAGCACTGCTATGGACGGGCAATTTGTGGGGCCATTGTCAGTGGGACCAGGAGCAATCTCTAATGAATGATCTGGTTTTTTGGAGCCCATTTCCTATGAAGAGAAACCTTGCTCAGCCTAGACGCGAGGGGAGGGCCTTAGTCCTGCCTTAATGTGGTGATGTGACAGAATTTATTGACTTCCCATGGGAGGCCTTACCCTCTCTGAGGAGCAGATAGGGGTAGGGTGAGGGGAAGGTGGAGGTAGTAAGAGGGGAGGGAGGGGGAACTGGGATTAGTATTTAAAAAAAGGGAAATGCTACTATGGTGAATCAATTTATGGTATGAAAGTGTCTTCTTATATTTAACAATGTACCAGCACACTTTTTATCCAAATCAACTATTCATTAGTTTTACAAGTAGTTTTTTGAGCATTATTTGTGTGTGTATGTGTGTTTGTGTAAGAGAGCTAGAGAAAGCTTATTTTAGAAGATCCTATCACACCGATATTTTTATAAAGTGATGATTTACTTATAAAATAAAGCTTAAATAATTATGTATAATTAGTCATCTTTACCACCCAAATAAAGTTTTTTATTTGGTAACATAAAAAATCATCTTATTCAATTCAAAAATTATTTTTAATGCTATTTGATCATTGAAAGCAAAAGGTACTAATAAACAGTCAAATTAATATATAAAAATAACTGACTTACTTTATGGTACATTTAATTATTCTCTTTTTTTGAGGATTGATAAAAAACAAGTCTTTTCTAAACATATTTGATAAACTATTCCTATACTGAGACATAAAATTCTGGTAAAAGAATGAAAGCTGGATCAAATTATACTTTGGTGAGAAAAAAATATAGCTTTGCTCATTCTTCACACTTTCATTGTGAGAATTATCCTAGAATACAAGATAGATATCTACTTTGAATCTGGCTGATTGTGTATAGAAAAATGTAAGTAACCAGCATTCATAGATGTTGAGAAAGAGTCTTACATCATAATATATCTCTTGTTGTGAGATAATTCATTTCACAAGAACAATGAAGATTTCTACAAGCTAGAGAAAACTTGGTTTTGAGGTATTTTTTTCTTATAATAAAAAGCAAGTCATTCTCAGTTTTTCTGGATTTGGGAATAAGATGTGCAGCTTTCTTAGGTACTGTCTGAGGACCACTAGTATTTTCTATTTTATATATTGATTCAGAACAGTTTCAAAATTTTCACTCTCAGCTCTAAGATGTCTTCTACTGTATTTCAGTTACACACACACGCATGCATGCACACACACACACACACACGTACACACACATCTAAGCTCCCATTTCTTATCTGTAATATTGTAGTGTTGGTGACATTTACAATATCTTTGCAAAGGGGCTTTACAAGATTCTCTATGTGAAGCACATTGTCTGGAATATGGTAAGATTTCATTAAAACTCAGCTATTAATATCACTACTACTACTGAGATTAAGCGCATTACTGTGATAGCATTAGAAGTTAGAGTATGTATGGCTTTGAAAAGGTTTGATTCTTTCCTATATCAGATTGTGAAGTTCAACTCTTAGGACCCAAAATTAGGCATTTGGCATGGGTATGTGTTGTTCATAAACTCCTTGTGGGCTTCCTCAAATCTGGGAGTGTTTTCCACGGAAATAACTGCCACGTGACTCTGGATTTCTGGAGCTTGTGCTTATTTCAAATTAGACAACAACAACAAAAAGTTGTAGAGAAGAGACAAGCTTCAACTGAGATCAGTATAAAGAATCCTAAATATTTAGGGGAAAAAATGTTTCCATAGCTCAAATACCTGGCATGCTGTGCTGAATAAAATGTGATCATCTCCGTCACTAAGATGGTCAGAAGAAGTAACATTCAGCGCTTCATAAATGCTAGCAAATGTTATATGGAATTTCTAGTTAAAACCTCATGATGGTCATAAACAGCGGATATTTCATTTCTCTGATTTTATGAAAAAGAACATTTGAGCCATTAGAAATATTAAATAATTTTCTCATGATTGTGATAGCCTAGTGTGTTGGCTCTTAAAGCCAATGATAAGGAGTAAAATTTTATCTTGAAGTTCTTTAATTGATTTGTTAGGTGATTTACCTCAGGAAGTAAATCTTAGCTTTGCTGTCATGAAACTAGTCAGTTGTAGGCTAGACTACAGTTTGAAATATAGGTCCCTTGGCATCACACACTATTCTAGACCACTGAGTGTGGCTCCTCATTTTGCCCTATAATGTGGTGTTGTGCGATTCAGTTTATTTATTTTGAATGTTTAAAAGTTGCATACATTACAATACATTTGATCAAACCTACCCCCGTTTTCCTCCTCTATAAGCCCCATCGTTCGTTATTCCTTCCCAAGTTTATAAAATCAAAATTCCCCTCAGTGCTAGCTCTATGTGAAAAGATATAGGTCCATCTGGTGGGGCATGGATAGCCTCCTAGACACCACATCCATGAAGGAAACAAACACTCCCTTCCAACAGCTGTCACTTACCAAGACTTCTTCAGCATACAGACATATATACACATTTATAAATGCAATTTATAAATTATATATATATATAAATTATAAAAATATTTAAAACAGCATAATCCATTGTTTATAACAATAAAAATCTACTTGAAAAATATATTCAGGAAGCAGTTTTATTAACAGTATGTGAAAAAGAATAAAGTATTTAGGAATAATTTAACTAAGCAGGTGAAAAGTCTTGTAACTTACCTCTCTACATTCTTAACTAATCGTCTGGCTTTGGTCCTTTGTTCTATCAAGATCTATTTTGCCTCAATCTTGGCTTCTAGGCCTTTCATA
The DNA here is from genome assembly GCA_001685075.1 of Bramus lutescens. Taxonomy (NCBI): domain Eukaryota; kingdom Metazoa; phylum Chordata; class Mammalia; order Rodentia; family Cricetidae; genus Bramus; species Bramus lutescens. The sequence goes on from LOEQ01000373.1 coordinate 120,892, forward strand.
TTCCACAACCCGTTGCTGTCTCTGTGTTGCATAGAAAAAAATCTCTAAGGAGAGAAAATTAAAATTAAACAAACAACAAGAAACAAATAATACATCTTGATGGGAAGGTCCTATTGTGGAATATTAGTTGGAGATGTGTTATATTTGCCTATGCTGTGGAACATTTGTTTGATCATGCAAAGATGTGTTACATTCTTTTACGTTGCGTTTGTTTAACTCTGTGAAGCTGTGTTACTTTGCCTGTCTAAAACACCTGATTGGCCTAATAAAGAGCTGAACATCCAATAACAAGGCAGGAGAGCGCTAGGCGAAGCTGCCAGTCAGAGAATAAATAGGAAGAGGGAAGAAAAAAAGATGATCAGCATGGAGAAGGAGGGAAGGAGAGAAGGATTCCAGGGATCAGCCACCCAGTTACCCAGCAAATCATGGAGAAAGTAGTAAAGAAAGGAACAAAGAAAGGTAAAAGCCCAGAGGCAAAAGATAGATGAGATAATATGAGTTAAGAAAAGCAGCTTTAAAAAGCCAAGCTAAGGCTGGCCATTTATAAGTGAGAATAAGACTTGGTGGGCCTATTTGGGGAGCTGGGTGATGGGACCCTCAAAGAGTAAAGAGTAGAAACGACCAACTACGATATCCAGAAGACAACAGATGTTCCAAAGGGAGGAGAAGCATCCATCCTGCACGGAAGCTCTTAAAGCTCAGGGAATAAATAAGCAAAAAGCTTCGGGAAGTTCTTGCTGCTGACCAGGTTCACTAGGTCCGTCTCTTCCCAAGGGCATATAAACAATAAGGACTCTCAGACCAGTCACAAGCCTGAAAGAAGCAGAGACCGGCTGAGTTCCCCAGAAGAGGCTCAGAACAGTTGGGATGCCTGAAAAGGACATCGGCCATCTGTTGAGCCACTTGCAAGTTGTCTCCAAACTTCATGAACTGTCACTCATCAGGTGGGGTGAGCTTTTGGCGGTGTGACTGTCTGTCTCCCAGTCGTTTCTCATCCTCACCGATACTCCCAATAAACCCATTGATTCATACTATATTGGGTTTTGATGGTAGTCATACATAGGTCTGCTTTGAGTTCCCTATCTGAGGTGAGTAGATGCTTGCTCATGTCTCCCTAATCCGAGTGCCACCCTCTTTCCCCTCCTTACACGGTTTCCTTACTCCGCTGCTCTCTGGAGCACTGCACACATCTTTCTGCTGCTTTGGCCGGGGCACAGCTGCTGCCACCTTTGCTGCTGCAATGACCACTCTGCTGAAGCTTCCACAGTCTCTGCATTAGCAGCTCTTCCTGCTCCACTAATGATGAGGGTCATAAAAGGAAGACGGAAAAAGAAATAAGGAGATGTCCTCTAATAAGCCCAGTGTTGCCATACCAGGGTAGAACGCAGGAGGGCATCTGATGACTGACTCAAAAAGTAAGCGGAACAGCCTGATTATGGAGCCGAGAGCACTCTTGGGCAAGAGAGGTTGCAGTACTCATTGGAAACCATAGAGGTGGAGGATTGGGCTCTCCCTCATGCTGGTCCATCAGGTAACTCTTCCCTTTCTGACAAGGTTGCACACGGCTGCAGGATCAGCTTGAGTTTATTGGAGATGATCCTGGGAAGCGTTCTGCTTTTCGAGACCCAAGCAGGCTGTGTGGCGTGTCCCTGACAAAAGCATGTCTTCTGCTATAAGCGTAGAAGGACTCTGAGCAGAGAATGACACATCTTTCAATCAAGGAAAAAGAAAACTCACCACATTCTGCTGAAATGGTCGTCAGGTTTGCAACCCAACTAAAGTTCCAGTTCAGTACTGGTGTTGTTTTTGTCTTGTTCTTTCTTTTGTTTGCTTGTACTTTTTTGGTTTTTTGTTGTTTGTTTTTGGTTTCTTTGTCTTTGGAACAGGGTTTTTCTGTAGCTTTGGAGCCCTTCCTGGAACTCTGTAACCCAGGCTGGCCTCAAACTCACAGAGATCCACCTGTCTCTGCCCACAGAGTGCTGGGGTTAAAGGCGTGCACCACCACCACCTGGCATTGTTAACAGGCTTCAAAGAATGTAAAAGAAAAAAAAAGACTCAATTTAGCTTTACAAAATGCAGGTTTAGGGCATGGAGGATAAGGCCAAGCACTCAGCTACTAGGATCAAGGTTCAGTCTCTAGCAATGGGGAGAAAATAATTTAAAATTAAAATTGATTTCAAAATGGTTTTCTCATGATGAAACAAACCAAAACATGTGAAGTCCATGAAAGCATAGGAAGATAACTGGGTGTCCCTTAGACCACCTTAAAGTTGGGTCACCTATGGCATAGGGCATCGTGTGTCCCTCACAATTCTATTAGCCTTTAACTGGCCTTTCTTCTGTCCTTAAAATGATAGCTTCTAATAGTCTGATAAAGCTGTGTCAAAATTCTGCAGGGAGACATCATAACTAGTAAAAATGATATAAGATATATTTGTCATATATAGAAATCCTATAACACTAACAGTACTTCTGAGTATATGACTGATAAATTCAACTATGTATATATATGATTTCATGTACTGTGTGCCACGCACCATGTAGAGGTTTAGGTGCTTTTGATAGCCATTTTGCCAGGTAGTTCACTTTAATTTATAGTTGAGAAGCACTTGTGAGCATTAAATTTTCATCATCTATGTTCAAATTATCAGATATACCAAGGTTATATAAGAACTAGGGAAGTGTCTGTTTATGAATTCAGGTGACCCAATTACTTAGAAATATAAATTTATGAAACAAATGAAACCAAATATTGTCCAAAGGCAATTAGGGGATTGGTAAAATTTGCTAGATTTTAATAGAATTTTATGGAATGCAATTCAAATAGCATCCTCTTAAAAGAGAAGACAGGTTCTTACATTTGTGACTGTAATGAAATAAAACCTTTTTAAAAAGTAAAACTAAAAGTCAGTTGACTTCTCTGCATACATAAATGATCCAAGATGTTACCCTCACAATGGGTGTATGTAAAAGCAACCTAATACAAAAAGTGCATTTTTTATTTTCTAGTAAAATGTATATGCTAATATTGAGTGTTGTAAAGGTTAGTTTAATCAACTTAATGGCATATAAAATCTCAGAGGAGAAATCTCCAGGCACACCTGTGAGAGATGTTTTGAGCTTTTGGGCATGCCTATGAGACATTGTGTCAAGTTGCTAAGTGACGGAAAGACCCATCATAAGAGTAGGAAACATGGCTTCTTGAACCTGGGACTCAAACTGCACAAAGAGGAGGAAGCTACTTAAGCAAAAACCTTCCCTTGCTGTGCTTTCTACGTGCACATAATATAATAAGCCCAAGGGAGCAGCTCCTGCCTCACTGACTTCCTTAAAAGGACCTTGAACTAGGAGCCAAAATAGACCCATAGGTTGCCTTTGTCGGGGTATTTTAAATGCCATTTTATTATTTATTTATCTGTATGCATGTGCATGTGTGTGTGCACGTGTATGTACGTGTGCACATATACACATACATGTGGATAGCAAAGGAGGCCATAATAAGCATGTAGGTAACACCAGAAGAGGGTGTTAGTTCTGCTGGAGTTGAAATTACAAGTGGTTGTGAATCACGTGGCTTCTTATACTAGAACTGTGGCCCTAGGGAAAAGGACCAATATTCCCGATACTCTTGACTGCTGAGCCACCTCCCCAGCCCATGTCAGATAGTTCTTCACGATTATAGAAAAGCTACTATGACCTGTGTATGTCCACAAGTAGTCACTGTGCTTAGGCAGGGTTGGTTTTCACTTAAAAGCTTTTCTGTGGTGCCGAGCCGTACAAACGACTGCAGAAAAGAGGAAGCCAGATGGTTTGCCAGAACTGGTGAGAAAGGTTTCATCTAAGCCACCATGCCTATCACTTCTTCAACGTATAGATTACTGCCATTCCCCGAACCCCCCCCCACAACCAGAAATATACTTAGCATCAAATACAGATGAGTACAGAATGTGGTTCTCAAGTGTTTCCAAATGGTAAGATTTAAGAAAACCCAATAGTCACTCTGACTGATTTCTCCTGGAAGGATCCCACGGATGGAACCTAAGTTAGTTCTGGAAATGCAGAATAGAATGGGGTGGACAGGAAACCCTACTCCATCCATTAACAACTTGTGGACTGAACAGAAGGTATATAGTTTTAAAAAAATCAATTTATATCACAGAATGATAGGTCAATCCATAAGACAGAGAGGGAACACACTGTAAAAATCCCTAATCTAGTCCAGGGTGCATTAAAGAATCTGAAGCTTAGAGAAGATATAAAAGCTCATGCTGTATGTTTATTTTTCATAAAGGAAGAAAAATCAAAATACGACTTTTCAAATAATCCTGTTTGCTTTGGATGCTAGAGAGAAAAGGGGAAACATGCCAGCAGTAAAGTCGTTCTCAGGCACCATGCCAGGAAAGAACGAATGTATTTGCATTGCTGGACTGACAAACTTCATGTTTTAGATGAAGATGTAAGAGGAGTGAGTTGTGGCTGCTCACGTAGGACAGACATTAGGAGATTAGAAAGGAAAAGAAGGAGCTGGGGTTTACAACCAGTTTCCTGGTTGTTTAAAAACTTGGAAGCCCTCCTGCCCCTTTTTAAGATTTATGTATTTATTGTGTATACAGTGTTCTGCCTGCATGTATGCCTCCACACTAGAAGAGGACACCAGATCTCATTATAGAAGGTTGTGAGCCACCATGTGGTTGCTGGAAATTGAACTCAGGACCTCTGGAAGAGTAGCCAGTGCCCTTAACCTCTGAGCCATCTCTCCAGCCCCTGGAAGCCCCTTATTAAGTAACAATCCAAACAGCACCACTGATATCCTCAAAGCTGCTCTCTAATAAGAAAGATGGACAGAGAGGGAACACATTTAGCATCCTAGTCCAACCACAGCATGTTAAAACTGAGAAGACAATGAGATATTCAAGAGTACCTTTTCAAGGCTAGCATCACTCATACCCATTTGGTCTAAGACATAAATAATTTAGTCATAACTCGAAATTGTGAGTCATATGTACTGGATATTTTGTGTTTGACCCTCAGTTCCAACACACATATATATATTTTTAAACTGCTTGTTAATTTTAATTTTTTAGATTGTGAACAAGTTGAACTTTTGGTATATATTTAAAAAGTTATATATAATTTTAAAGCTTTTTCCTTAAATGGAACATTTACATGTTAATAGCAAAATCAGTATTTCTTTCTACTTAAATGTGAAATGGTTTATAACATACATAAATGTTGGCATGCTCTATAAAGTCCAAATCAATGTTTCAGTGAAACTGTCTATTTCCATATTATTCTGTATAAGTAATAAGAGGCATCCACTGTATATAACCTGAACTGGCCATCTTCTGTTATTGGATTGGTGACTACCCCAGTTATCACCAGGGAGTCTCCATCTAGGAACTGGTGGAGGCAGATTCAGAGACCCACAGCCAAACACTGAGCCAACCTTGGGGAGTCCTTCTGAGGAGAAGGAGGAGGGATTCTAGGAACCAGAGGGGTCATGGACGTCACAGGAAAACTCACAGAAAGGGGTACCTTGGCTCATTGGAACTCACAGAGTCTGAACCAACAGCCGGGAAGCCTGCATGGAACCAACTCAGACCCTCTGCATATATGAGACAGTTGTGTAGCTTGGTCTGTATGTGGGACTCCTCACAATGTGAACAGGGGATGTCCCTGGAGCTTTACCTTGATTTTGGGGACCTATTCCTCGGGATGGATTGCATTGCCCAGACTGAGTAGAGGGAAGGTGTTTGGCCTTATGATTGCTTGATATGCCATGGTTTGCTGATGTATGGGGAGACCTGCCCCTGCCTGAGCAAATACAGAGGAGGGGTGGATTGGATGGGGGAACAGAACAGAGGTGGAAGAAGGGAATGGGAGGAGAGGAGGGAAGGGAGGCTGCAGTTAGGATGTATAATTAATTAAAATTTAAAAATATTAATAAAAAACTGGCATTCAATGCTTCTCTTCCTAGGTCACTCAGTACTTTACCTGTGAATGATTTACTGAACTATCATTAGCTGATTCATATATAATTTTACATGCTGAATACTGAATGGCACCGCCTTCAATGTAATTGCACTGGACAAAGTTCAGTTGAATTGGGATGAGTTGAGTTAACTTGGTTTGCAGTAAATTGAGTTTAATTGAGTTAAGTTTTAATGAATTGATTGACTCAAATAGACTAGAGTGAGAAAGACAGGTGCCAGTCCTGGTGAGGAACTGTTTTCTTGCTTCCTTGCTTTGTCCCTAGGATTGGGGACATGTTTCAGCATAAAGCACATATTCAACAGATCTGTGAAATATTAAGTAAAATAGCTGTGCTTTATAATCAATGTAGGTTGACATGTTGTAATCATTTTTAGTCCTATGTACATGGACATTTCACTGTTTGGTAGGGAGACAGATATTGAAAAAGAAAGGTCCTGTTGATATACTAATCATACTTTGTTGTATATAAACCAGTAAGTAGGCAAGCAAACTGCGGAGCAAAACAGAATCACTAATGTAGATGGAGACTGTTCTTTTGTTTCCTGGCTGCTCAGACCCGAATAATCACACAGAAACTATATTAATTACAACACTGCTTGGCCAATTAGCGTAGGCTTCTTACTAACTAGCTCTTATGTCTTAAATTATCCTATTTCTATTTATCTGTGATTCATCACAAGGCTATGGCTGACCGGGTGAAGTTCCAGGCGTCTGTCTTCTTTGGAAAGTACAAGACATCTCCCTGACTCCACCTACTTTTTCTCCTCTCTTTGCTTAGAATTCCAACCATGCTCTATTCTGTGCTTCCATAGGCCCAAAGCAGCTTCTTTATTAACCAACGGTAATAAAACATACTCACAGCATACAAAGGGGAATCCCACATCACCTCCTTTTTCATGTCTAAAAAGGAAGATTTCAACTTTAACATAGTAAAATTACATGTAACAAAACAGGCATCAAGCAAGAATTACAGTTAATATTTATATCTACTTGATCTTTTATCATAACTAAGGAAAACTATAATTGATGATGAACACTAAAAAGAAATCCCATACCAGCTCAGAACTGAGAATAATAAAGGGTTGTTTATTTAGGGGTAGACTTACAAATCACAGTTCTCTGCACTAACAGGGAACAGGAACTGAATTCAGCAGCTGGAAGAGAGAGGAAGCACACTTTACATCAGCATTTATAGTATAAGAGGCAACGCCCAAGTGGGCTGTTTTTTTAAAGGCTACTGGCTGAAGGAGTTCCTACAACATCTAATTATGACTATCTCTTCTTCAACTCCATCAAAGACCCCAGAAGTATATAATATTACCTAAGTTAACAGGAAGTAGATTGTAAGCAACTTCCAAAACTTTGGAATTGACAGAGACATCTTTCTGCCTGGTCAGTCACCCAAAGTCCTTCTGTAACATTGGGGCATCCATCTTCAGCCTACAGGCACATAGTATATGGCAGAGGTTATTATGAAGCAGGAAATTTGAAAGACTGTTTTACCTCTATTGGCAGTTTGCCAATCACTTTCTTCTGTATCCTGCAGAATGTCTGGCAGACTCTTTCATGAACTCTGAAGGGGTCTGACATTTAGGCAAGTTCAGCAGTCATTTTTTCCCCGGTAATTCTCAGTAAAGTATCAAAACCACTTAATAATAAGTACCTTCAAATCATACATTAAATGAGTCCCCCATTTACCTCCATAGCTCTCTCTACCTCTCTCTCTCTGATCTTTTCATGGGACACATGAAATATTTTTCTTAATGGCCTTTCTCAGGTTACCCCTTAAACCAGACTCCTTAAAAGTCTCCCCACAGAGGTCCAGATAGTTTGTGTTACAGGCTTTACCTGGTGAAGTGCCCTTAACTATCTACTACTGTCACGATGGCCCAATAGCTGTCCCAGAAGGTACATAAGCAAATGTAGGTGACTAGGTTTTCATCAAAATATATTTACAGAAAGAAACAGCTGGCTCATTTCCCACATAATTATGAATGACCTTTGAAAGCTGATTTAGCTGATGTGGGATTCCACTGTGTATGTTCTGAATATCATTGGTTAATAAAGGAACAGTTGTGGACATAGCAGAGGTAGAGGGGAACAGAGCTAGGTGTAGAAAACTAAACTGAATGCTGGGAGAAAGGAGGCAGAGTCAGAGAGAAGCCATGCAGCCCTGCTGGAGCCAAACAGAACTTTATCCGGTAAGCCACAGCCATGTGGCATTACACAGACTACTAGAAATGGGTAAAATTAAAATGTAAGAACTAGCCGATAAGAAGTTAGAGCTAATAGGCCAAGCAGTGTTTTAAATAATATAGTTTCTGTGTGTTTATTTCAGGGCGGAGCAGCCTGGAACCAACAAGCAGTCTCCCCCCAACATTTAGTGGCTTTCTATTTTTCTAAGAACAGCACCGAAATTCTTTATCATAATTTGTAAGGTCCTCCATTATGCGACCCCCAGCTTCCTTCCAGTTACTCCTGCCTGTGAACTTCCCCATCCCTGCTCCTGTAATAACCCAGCCACACTGGTCCATTAGCTTCTGACACATAGACTCCTATTTCCAGGATGAGTTTCTTCCTGCTAGTACCTATTTAGAACGTCCTTTGCCCTGTTTCTGCATAGACATTGAGAACATGAACAAAGGAATTAGCCTGGATTCTAAAAATAGGTCCACCAGTTACCTTTCTGTACCTCTCTCTTGGTCTTACAAATGAGGAGAATAGTATTTCCTATCTCATCAGGTTCTTAGGAGGCTTACATGTAAGATTCTTAAAAACCTATTAAAGATGTAAGAGTATTAAGTAATACATGCTCACACTGAAGAAACATGTGCACAAAGTATTTGAAACTGGGACCATTCTTCGATTTTTTTTTAATTTCACAGTACAAGCAGAACTCCATGATATCTCAAGTATAGCAAACAGAAAACTGAGATCTTCAATAAGTATTTAATATGGATATGTGTCTATCTATTTTATAAAAGTAATGAAGTTTCCAATGGCTACATAGTGTGCTTATAACGCCACCTTCCTATTGCAAGCAACTCCCCTGTGTGCGTTTTCTCTCAGTGGGTCCAAAGATGACAGGGACAGACTTCTAACTTTATAAACCTTAGGGTTGCAGAACAATGACCAACTGCGAAGAGCCAGGACAAACTGCACGGTTCTCAAGCTGTTCCCAGGCCTTGTGTTTTTAAGAGGATCACTGCGCCTATCTGCTAAGAAAAACTAGTGCTGTTTCAGAGCAACTCCCCGTCCCTGGCGAGCGCGTCCTAACCCCTCCAGCGCAGCATGCGGTCAATTTAAAGTAAATGTTAAATTCTCTGACTACCAATTCAATTAACTAGCGAAGCCTGGAATGCTGCAATTAACATTTAACATTAAAGCAGGAAAAACTGTTGACTGGGATCTAAGCTGTGTCTGCCGTGTTAATTATTCAAGACTGTTTAGCAGTGCCTTTGGACTCCCTGCTCTTTGGAAAGACACATATTTGAGGTCAGACGATGGGTCTTGAGAATGGCCCAGAAATGAGTGGCGCTGAGTTCCTCTGGGGGCCGCTGTGTTACATCTTACAAACTCTTTGTGTCTCTCTTGGGTCATTTAATAATTGTCAGAATGGGCTGAAAAACGACCATTCTGGGTGAGTTTCGGCCCTCACTATTGTATTTAATGGCCAGTATGTGTGTTCTTAGCACGACACTTTTCTCATCCTTATAGCTTTGTGGCTTACTATGGGGGAAACAGAACTTTGTAGAAAGAAGCACACTGACCCTTCTTGGCCAGTTAACTGACTGGCTAGGGTTTCAACGGCTGTCACAGGTCCATAGGCTCTTTACCATTTATCCTGGGGCATCTTTAACCTTTTAACAGCCATTTTTTAACTACCTCTTTAGGTGATCTCACATCCTTGTGAACCTTAGGTGATATTTTGAAATGTACATAAAAAAAAAAACCACACATGCTTCCCCCAATCGAATGGTTAAGAGGCAGCCAGACAGCATCTGTGGTTGGTGGCAGAAATGAAGATACTTGGCTGTAACCACCCCCTCCATCTGATGGACCCAATAATGTATCTGGAAAGTGCCCAGGCTTATGAGCCCCTTTATTCTTTTGCTACAAAAACTGCATGGAACCGTTATCATATTGAAACATGGAAATGGAGGTAGCCTGAATACCTCTTCCTGAGCTCATATTTGGCTCCAGAATAAATAGTTTCTTATTCCCTTTGAAGTGACAGTTATTGTGGAGTTGACAGCAGCACTGGCCTATGCCTAAATACCCGCTATGAATTTTCTTCTTTACTTTCTTTTCCCATATTTTATTAAGATATAGGTTGAACTATTTGCCTTTGTTCATGTTCCATGAGCTTTCATTGACCACTAGGTGTACGTGTGTGTGTGAGTGTGTGTGTGTGTATTATTTCATCCACTATGGAGAATTAATATTGTCCACTACCTCATCATTTGCTCTGACTAATACTCAAATACACACACACACACATGCACACATATACATACATACATACATATACTCTTTCTATATATGTATTATCTATGTATTTTAATAGCCTTTACGGTATTAATAACGTTTTTCTTGCACAGTTTTATGCTACATGTTATAGCTATTTAATTTCCAGCTAGAATTCTCATTAACTCTGGGATCTTCAGCAAGTTGCTTAGCCTCTTCAGTATTTTATTTGAGTTTTATATTTTCAACCATGAAATTAAAGACCCAGCTGTGCTTTTATTAATATTTAGCTACATTTCCTAATATCATTTATTAATATGTTCCTCTCTCATTACTTTACAATTCTTCCTTTACCATACAGTTGGTTCTTATATCAATATCAACTTTGTTTTTATTAATCAATTTAGTTAATATATATTTATATTGAATAATTAGTGAATATCTAATATGGAAAGTGCTCGCATTTTATTATTCTTAGAATATCATTAGCTTTTCTCATTCACTGATTATTCTAGCAGACTATCACCAAGCACATTCTGTGTGAGGACCTTTCAGTTTGGATAGTGTAGATCTTCATAGTATCAGCGGAAATTTCATTCATGGATATTTTGTCTTAGTTTCACAAGAGACAGTTTCAGGGATGTTCTGTATAATATATTTCTTCCTTTCAAAAACCAGTTCAGACAGATAAAATTATAGCCACTTTTAAGTGAGGAAAGTTCAGAGAGATAAGTAATGCATTCAAGGTCATAATACTAATACAGAGCAGAAGTAGAATTCAAATTTACCCATGTGTATCTATATGCACATATTTACTCCAAGGACATTAGTCTTATAATATGTCACACTGTCCATTTCAAATGGGAAAAAACAATAATTTCCTTGTTCATATACATTGTGATGCACATTTAGAAAAAGGAAAGAATGTTGAATGTAAAAAAAAAGAAAATGCAATTGAAGAAAGAAGTGACTGGAGAGAAACATCCATCAGAGGTGCTCTGAATTCAGTGCTGTGGAGAAGTGAGTATGAGGTGTGGCAGACAGGGCAAGCATGCACACAGCGTGCACACAGCGTGCACACAGCGTGCACACAGCGTGCACACAGCATGCAGTCTACCCAGGTCTTTCCTTGCCTTGCTTCCTACATAATAGTCAATAGATGGTTCATTTCAGTCATAAGTTCTAATAAAATATTCTCAATTTTATTTGAAACGGAATAAGCATAGCGAGAACTAAAAAGAAAACAAAGATAATAGTATTCCGTGTCGAGCAAAGCGACTCGCATCTGTAATCCCAGTCCAAGAGAGTGAGACAGAAAGAGCATCATGGTTTGGAGTGCATGAGTTCCAGGACATCTTGGACCTGCAGAATGGAACCATCAGTGTTTCAAGGAAAAGTGAGGAAAATAAGTAAATATTAAGATTAAAACAGATTTTCTTTTGTGCCGTTCCTACTTCATCTGATTACCTCGTTCTCCTCTTGTTTATCTCATTCTTAAACTTTACTAAACTTAGCTACTTAGCTCGTTGAACAGTATTAGAATCAATCATTTCAGGGTAATGACAGGAGTAGACTCTTCCGTAGGTCTATGACCTCTCCAGCCACAGGTAGTTGGGTAGACTTATAGTACCAGGCATGAGTTCCCTCCTGTGGAGCAGACCTTAGTTTGAACAGACAGAAGTTACTTAACCCTAGGATAAAAGAACCACAATTGCTGGGGATATCTTCCTGGACCATTCTTGAAGACGGCCGCTTAAAAGAAATCCCACACTAGCTCAGAACTGAGTATAATAGAGGGTTATTTATTTAGGGGTGACTTTCTGCACCGAACAGGGAACAGGAACCGAATCACGCCGCAGGAAGCGAGGCGGGATGAGTGCTTTACAGCGGCATATATAGTATAAGAGTTCACGCCCAAGTGGGCGGATAACTTAAAGGCTACTGGTTGTAGGAATTTCTGCAGAACATTCTTTATCGTGTTAAATATTTATCCTTATACCTGCAGAGAAGCGTCGCTTCCATCCTCATCAAAGGAACTTGTTGCAACAGATGGAAATTATTACAATGTGTCAGTATATGGGGAGTGAGTGAGTTTACAGTGCTCAGCTTCAAATGACACACCTGTAACCTAAGGCTGAAGGGGACATGGTGATGTTTGAGAAACAAGGTCCCAACACACAGTGGGCATAACTCATTCTGTATTATCAGACGATTACTAAAAAGAATTTTTCCCCAATATTTTGATTTGTCCCACATCTGAAAATATTTGCTTTGCACCTTGTTTCAATTTTCTGGTTGTTTTTGGTAAAAGACTGGTCTGTTATAAACTCTGTCATCTGTACCAGATGACGTAGGAACTGTTCTAGGTTTGAGAATAGCTGAATCATCTAGATAATATACAGCCAAGTACAAGCATGCAAGTAATTCCATTTGCCTCTCAATGTCTTCACCACAATGCCATCACCACCTTCTCCTTTTCTGCTGGCTATTAAATTGGGTGCAGACCATTCTTTCATTAATGGTGTGGCACTTGGCTTTTTCTGGACTTTCTGAGGAGGTATAGTTACAATTTAAATCCTCTGATGACTGTATTTGTGCAAACATAAAGCAACTTTTATGCTAGGAGCATGTACTGCATCATGACCTGCAATGGACAATTCTTAAACAACTTAAATATCAATCATTAAGAGACTAGTTAAGTGACTTCTCTTTTTGTCAAGCAGTGTAGTTTAAGGGGGAAAATGGACAAATTTTCTTTAGTTTTACTTGTAGAAGTGAAATTACCTGTAATAATTCATTGCTTTTATATTTTATTGGACATAATAAGTCAACATGTCTATAAAGTAAGGGGTCTGTTAATTTACAGCAATTAGCACAGCCACCATAACTTTGAAGTCTGTTCCTTTTTCTAGAAATTTACAAGTTTTCTTCTTTGGTTAGCCCCATGCACTTACACAATGCACTCCAGTTACTGCTGCCATCACCATCTCCTGTCTCGCTCCCATTTCTGGTCAACCACGCTCCTCTTTACAAACCCCTTTCTCCTACTTAGGTCGTTTTGCTTTGTCTTGTGAACTGCTGAGGTTAACGGGGGCTGTCTATGTCTCTATGGATCTGGGACATTTCACTGGAGCCTAGCGGGCTCATTTGTGCAGCACAAGGTATAAACAAAGATTGCCCCTTCCCCATAATCCAGGAGTAACCAAGAGTTTAGTGTGACTCTGCCGTGACGGCTGGTCTCCTACAGGCCATCACAGCTTCTGTGAGTTCAGGATTACAATAGGTGTGTCCAGTTGAAATGATAGCATTCACAGCCCTCTCCCTCTTTTCAGGGTCTCATACTGTTTCCGCCCCCTCTCACGACATCCTGAGCCTCATGGTGTGTGTGGTCTGAGTACCCTATTTTGTGCTAGGCCCTCGAGCATCATCTACTCTCAAGAGCCAAAGAACAGTCTTCGAAGAAAAAGCAGACAAAGCACATGAGAAAGCTAGGAAAGGAATACAGCAAACAGGAGGGAGAAACAGACAGTAAGAGATAGACAGAAAGCGAGGCAAGATTTGAAAATCATAGTTAACTGAAATAGAGAGTTTTGATTTAGGATGGCATAACTGTCTCAGAGAAAAATAAACGTAGTCTTCAAATGATGCTCCATGAAAAAAAGGTGAAACACCTTCCATCTGTCTCCTGAAGCTAAACTAAACCTGATGGACAGAAGGAACCCCAGCAAGGTTAGGGTTTTCCTAAGCATATTAACACAGTTCCCTGTAGATGTCATACCCCATCAGTGGGTGGCAGAATTCTTAGTTGCCCCTCAAATTATAACAGATTCATATATGACCCATGCATTAAAAATCTAAATTAAATAAGAGGTCTGTGCCGCACACCTAGCCTAATAAGCAGAGCTCATGGTAAAGAGACAATTGCTGCCTCTCATGATTATATGGCTAGAGAGAATCTGAGCTTGTAGGTACAGCCAGCATGAAGACAGAATGTCACCATTCACACCCCTCACAAAGGCAAAGTCCCAAGTCCAAAATTCACAGTGCAGTAGCTCTTGTGCCTCCGTGTGACTCTTTGGGGCAGGGGAGTACCATCTCTGTTCTCCCACCCAGGTGTTAACCGTGGCTGACCCTGCTTAGCTTCCAGGTCAGTCAAGATCTCACACACTCCGAGTGGTATGGCTGAGACTCATTTTTGTGATGCCTGGGGTGCTCTTGCAACACAGAGGGAGCTGAAATCCTTAGTGCTCAAGCTAGGAGCTCACTGGAATACAGGGCAATCATGAAGGGTTTTCTGAACACATTTTAGGGCGATGCTAAAAGCCACAAAACTTCCAGCTTATTTCCTCAAAATTTTACTATAATTAAATGATGGAGATTTCTCTGAATTGTTAATTTTCTTACAACAATCCTCTAGAAAGGGTTATGTTCAAGATGTTGTGGGCCTTACGGAATATGACATCAATGAAATACAGGGGAAAAATGCGAAAACTAAGCCATATATGTACCTCTTTGCTTTCTTGTCTGCAGCATTATAACATAAGTAAAAGAAACCTAAGGGAGTCCCACAGGGCAGGACCCAATGTGGAGACACGGGGGAGGGGCCCTGGAAGGGGAAGTGAGGAGGGAGGAATCCGGTTTTTTTTCACCTCTTTTTTCCATGGGCCTTTAAGAACCAGGTCTTGATCCCCAGGAGCCGGGACATAAACGTTTCAGGTGTGGAGAAAGGACCTCGAAAGTTAGATTGGATGGACTGCGGCAAAACCCCAAGTAAAGGAAAACCTCCCGCTCTCATCAGAGATGTCAAAACCCCACTAGCCTAAACAGACTTCCCCTTTAAGAATTATGCAAATGAAGCAGTCAGAAAATTGAGAGACAAGGACAACCATTTGCTTTCTTTAAACGCCCGTGGCCAGTCCTTCAAACTGAGACTTTATCAACTTAAAAGAAGTTTTATTTTAAACACTTTTTTTCCCCCTAGAGAGCGTCAAATCCTCAGGAGCAGGAGCTATTTAAAGGCTCTGGCCCTGCATTGAAACTGCACTTTTGGCAGTAACCGATTTCAGCTGGAATTTCTGGGCAGTGTGCAGCAGCAAATTTTGCTCTTTTTAATATAATGGCAAGAACGCTGGAAGCAGGAGGGATGGCTTCAGGCGGTGCCAAATTCTAAATGAAAAATCTAACTATAGCTGTTCCCTTGACTCTCTGGGAGAGTTCGAAATGATTGCGTGGGACTCCCGGGTTAAAGGTGACCTCGGCGTGCCCGCTTTGGAGCGTAGCTCACGGTCAGCTTGCCCTGCACCTGGCCCCCGGGGAGGATTTGCAGTCCCGTGACAATAGCAGAAGTAAGGAATTTAAAGCAACTTAGCTGAGGCTGAACTAGGAGCAGAGCCGGTATCAAGGGAAGGAGTTTACCCTTTGATCTCTGAGCCCTTGAGCCACTGCGCGCGAAATAATCACTGACTTATAAGCACGCACCTAACTTACCGTGTAAGCCATGCAGCTAGCCCTTGTGGGTCTTTCTGAATTCTATGATGTCACGCAGGGGTGAGGCACCCGGAGAAGCAAAGGGGACATCAGAATGCATTCCTCTTGATGTGAGTGCCACAAGAGGCCACTGCTTGCTTCTAACGATTTTTCTATTCATGCCTCAGCCTTTGGCCCCTTACCAGCTCATATCCTCTACACCTTAAGAATGAGTCTTCTTACAAAGGCAGGGGTTTTACCAGGAGAAAAGTAGGGCTGCGGTAATCTCTACCGATCTAAATAGACAACGGGTTCAAATTCTGAGTTATGAAGTACGAGAGGATGGCTAGAAAAATCCATGTAATTAGGGTGTATTAGTTCACTTTCTCATTGTTGTGGTAAAATAACTAAAACGCACGGAAAGAAGGAAGGGCTTACTGTGACTCCTGTCCGGATGATGGCACAGCTCCTCACAGCAGGAAGTCGGGCTGCAGTAGCTTCATGGGGCCTTTACAGAGTATCTAGCAATAAGGAGCAAGAAAGATGAGCGATGAGCTCAGATGCTCAGCTCAGGGGTTGCTGGTCTTCTTATCCCGATTAACATAATCTAAATACTGTCTCATAGACCTGTCCAGTGGTCGGTCTTCTATATGATTCTAGATGTTGTCAATTTAACAATTCCAGCAAACATGCAGGGTAACTGGTAGTCTTTGTAATAGGTACGGGTGCCCTGTGGAAGAGACTGTAACTTAAATAGTGAGTCGGATGAACAAACTCAAATCAGACACCTGCTGTCTGTCTACCAAACAAGCAGGCACACCCTGCACACACACACAATCCCCCCACATACACAGTCAAGCACACACATATGCACAAAAGATGAATGCGTGCACGCACACACACACACACACACACACACGCAAACCTATACACACTATCTTTGGGTGATCATCAGAAAGTGCAAGACAAAAGAAGAGATGCCTTTCTTCCTTTGTTTCGTTCCATCTTCAGTTTCCCCTTGGAGAGGTGGTTTCAGTGCTGTGTCTAGTGACAGATTTCAGTGACTATCACGAGCAGGTAACAGAGATAGTTTTCTACCTTTTTAACAGAACATGAAGATGGGACAGATTGTGCTTGTGGGCAGAAGCAGCAATGCCTAGCAGGAACCACAGTGGGTCCCAGGATGGCTGGTACCTCACAGACATGACAGCCAGAAGACTGTGTGGGTGCCAGTCTCTACAAAGGAGCCGCTCAAAAATGACAGGGGAGTGATCCCATTGGAGGCTCTAACTGCATACTTCTTGGGAGCCTTCCCAGGTATGCAAAATACTCCATGAACAACTAGCAGAGATGAATGTAACGTTTATACTTGTAACATAATCATATTTAGTCTGAGGAGATCTATCCAATGTGCCTAGTCATCAGAGAAATGCAAATTAAAATCCGCAATGAGATATTACTATTTATTTAGAAAACTTAAGACCACAACAAAGTGTGCCCTCAGCTGACTTTGTACAGTCCAGCCAGGACCCAGTTATAGACTCTTAAATTCCTTCACACAATCATGAAAAATGGACCAAAATCTAATCACGGAAAAAATAGAGTGCAAGAATCTATGCTTTTGAAAAAGATTCACAGAGCAGGAGAAATCCCTGGTATCTAAGTCCCAGGAGGATCTTCCCATTTCAAAAGCTAGACTGAGCTCAGTAGCCATCCCCTGGGGCAGAATCTCCAGTAGCAAACAGGGGCATACCCAGCAGTCACCTTCATCACATCCGCTGTGTGAGTATTGTTTATCCCACACTAACCCCCTGGAAAATCCAGGATGTCATCCTTCCCAAGGCTTTCCTAGCAAATGTAACACCAAATAAGATTTCCCAAGGGCTGGTCTCCCTACAAAAAGGATGAAAGTGTGTTGGGATGAAAACCAACCAAGCATGCATGTCCGTGTTACTGTTTTAAGTTCTGCTCTAAAGCGAGGCATTTTATTATAAACAAAAAACATGGTGGTCACTGTTCCATCATTCCAGGTCGGGTCCTTCCTTGATTCCTGCCCCAATATGCACACTGGAGGCCCTCGATAGATGCATACCCGAGTATGGCTTCCGACTGATTTAAAAATGAACACTCTTTTCGGCGTCCCTCTGAGTCCACCGTCCTTAATTTACAGATTATGTACGTGAAGACAAGAAGGTTAGCATCCAGATGGGCAGTTTAATAGTGGACAGGGAAGAGAGAGACCACGAAGAGTAAATGTAAAAGTAGTTGAAATAAAACATAGGAACAGTTCTCAAATGACGTTTCCAAGGAACAGCGGTTTCCTCCAACAACAACAACAACAAAAAAAAGTCTCTCTTTTTTTCTGTTACGGTAATACGTGAGTGACCATTGTCACATTTGCCAGGGACTCATGAGGTTTTGCTGGACAGATTCTGAATAGCTTCTCAGTGTGACTTCAGCAGTGTAAGATCTTGAGACGTGGGAGCAACATGGGTATGGATAAAGTCACAACTGCCCTCTTTCCGCCCTGAGCTTTGAATCCAAACACAACTCAGTTCCTATGCATTCACTGTCTTATGAACTCTGAGCTTTGCTAAACCATTGTTACTAACTGGAAAAGACAAGACTGTTTAGACAGATCAGAAAGTGTTACCCCAATGTAGGCAGCCACAGGGGTCACCTTGAGTAGTTCATGTGACGATATGCTTAAAGGCTGGGGCTTGGCTTCCCTCATCTGGTCGTAGGCATGATGGAAGACCATTGGTGTGGGCAGAGCAGCTACTCTACTGCTTGTTTCTACAAAACTCCAAGAGTACAAAGTATTTTATATCTCAAATATGCATGTTGACTTTGCAATTTGATGTCAAGGTAATCACTGTGAGAGATGGGGAGGATCTTTCAACAAGAAATGTTGAGAGATTGTACAACCTTGCATACAGTTGTGAAAAACAAATCAAGAACTTCAACCCATTACCAGATGCACTCCAAATTGATTTCATAGCTAAATAAAATACTTCAAATTATATTTTAAAGAGAATGAAAGAGAAAACTTATACGACTCAGAATAGACAGAGCTTTAAACGTGAAGCCAAATATTATCTACAAGAAAAAATGATAAATGGACTTTATGAGCAAATTAGATATTAAACAAAAAATGGAGTCATTTCCAAGCACTGTGAAAAGAAAGCAAATCACAGACTAGAAGAAAATATTTGTAAATCGCTTAAAACTCAGCACGGAGGGGAAAAATCCCTTTTAAATGTGGGCACACTATGAGACTAGACAGCTTCATCCAGGGAGATATTCAGGAGCATGGACAGCTAGCTCAGCGGCTAAGAGCGCAGAGCTCTGGGTCTAAGTCAGTTCACTAGGTGGTTTACAACTGCCTGTAACTTCAGATCCCCAATCCAACACCACTTTCAGGACTAGGAGGGCTGAGGCACTCACATGTGCATATACCAAAATATGTACACATAAACACACACAACAAAAAATAAAATAGATCCTTAGAGTAAAGAAAGATATTCAGAAAGAGGATGTATATTGAAAGATATTTACCACCATTAGGGGAATATCCATTGTCATTAGAGAAATGGACAAGGAAACCATAGCAACGAATCACTGACAGCATATTCCAAGCGCTTAAGAAATTAGTATCAAATGCTGATCAAGACGTACAGCAATGGGAGCAGGCCAGCATAGTACGTAGAAGAACCCAATGCACAGAACTGCAGATCTACACGGCAAGTAAACACAACTCAGGGTCATGGGAGGTGTCAGAACCTAGACTAAGGGTCAAAGCGATGTCCTCCTTCCCTTTAGCAAACACCCCTTTTTGCTATCTACGTGGCTTACTTCCTCTGAAACGGAACAAGTGATTGAAGAACACAGCTGATGGTTTCATTTTCTCTTCCTCAAGCACAATAGAATCCTACTTTATAAACGGAGGTACACGGTGGGCTCTTGTAGACAGAGGGTGGCCAGGAAGACTTCAGAATGGGAACAAAAGCCCTTGCCCTGCCGGGCCTGCAGTTTGACGCAGAGGCTAAATCACTCCCTTGTTTCTGTCTTGTTTTCTTTTAATCCACCATAACATTCCTGATCCAAGGTGAGAGATGTAAACAGGGAGCCAGGGCTGCTTTTGGAGAATTTTCTCTCTTTGCAGGGAAAAATCTGAAAAGCGCCATTCATTCCTAGCAGCAGCGTGTCCCAGCCAACTTTAGAGGAAGCGCTTGGCTTCTGCGTTTGGAACATGCATCAAAAGCTTGTTTTCCATTCGGTGCCACAATGGCCAAGGCCAGAGCATTTCCGCAAGGTAAATGCACGTCCCGCACCTTGGAAAGGGCTCCTGAACTCATCCCGGGATGAAAGGGAAGTCAAAGGGAGAAAGAGGATTTTCAGAGTCGTTTTGATGCAGGTTTTTTTTGGATATTAAGAATGAGAACAAAACCAGTTATGGCAATACGTGGACTCTCCAGCTCTGGCCTGTTTCAAACCCCGCCCTCAGGGTGCCAAGCCCCAGGCCCCTACGAGTTGCCTCAGTTCAGGCTCCACCCACAAGGCCATTACCTCGCCCCCCAAAAAAAGCCTTGCATCGGTAGCTCCACCCCCAGAGGGCATGAAAAGACCTCACCTCCTGTCTTTCCCCTGAAGTCTCCTCAACTTCCCCTGGGGGCACCCGGGAATGCTTTGTTCAGAATAAACCTGAATTTATTAATCCGGTTTGATTGGCTTATTACATCAGCGGCAGCAGATTTTTACTAACCAGGGATTCAACTTAATATTTGGTGCCGAACCAGAGTAGAGTTTTCTCGCTGTCAGGTGCCCACGGAAAACCACTCTCCGTTCCGCTGTCGGACAGACTTGCTTGGTGAATTACCCAATTTCAAGCCACGGCCTCTCTGGTCTCCAGGACCGCCTTCCAGCACCCCCGTCAAGACA
>LOEQ01000373.1:148703-171113 GCA_001685075.1 Bramus lutescens
ACAACATTTCTGCTGCCTACTGCCACCGGGGATCTTGCAGCATTTAAAAAAAAATCATAAAAAGTAGTACTAATAAAACCCCTTCAAGCTGGGCCACTTTAACATTTTTTTTAAACACTCTTAACTTACTGTTTCCTCCACTGGCAGATGATTTAATACCCAAGGCTTTCAGGGGAATTTTAAGTAAGATTCTGATTTGTGATCCACTCTATTCCTCCTCACATTCTTCCTCATGTACAACATTACCATTCAAGGTGTGCTTTGAAAATATGGTATACATTTTCTAAAGAAAAAAAAAGTATGGCATAAAGCATAACTTTAGCCTCTTCTTGGCACAGTTAATATGAATCTCTAAAATGATAATTCTAACAATGATAGACACTTCGCGGCATTCTCAGGCAGAATTCATGCAAAGTCTTATGATTAGTCAATTTGAATGGAGCTAAAATTAGTGTGAGTTGATTGGGAACTCGGGTAGGCATGATTGCAGGGGAGTGATTCTCAGCCCATTAGGGAGAGGTTGAAACCTTTTCCAGGTGGTGGGAGTTGTCAGCATTCCCCAATCATTACAACTCCTGTTTTTAAAGTCTGCCAGGCTCTTCCCAGATTGGAGAGGTACAGAAAGTAATCCGTGAAATACGAAACATCTCTATTAAAAGCAATACCTTCTCTTGAAAAACTGGATACTGACCATGGTGCGTGCACCACCATGGTGACCACAGTTCTTAATTCGAAACTATTTCCTCTCAGAACTATGGTGTGAGTTTCCCTATCACGAGTGAAGCGTTGGTTACTGCTGAGTCTTTCCTGGGGAGGGGAAAGCACCAGTGTCCTAAGAGGGGTAAGCTTTGATCTTAAGGCATGAACTAAATCTAAATAAAGTGCAATTGTCCGCTAGTAGGTTTCCATATGACTCTTCAGAAGCCCTGTAATATTAGTTACTCCTCCTCCTGTTCCCTCCTCTACCCTGCCTTCCTATGACTGCCCCATTTAAGCTCCCATTCTATTTTCCCCTTTACCTCTTTACAACTGTATTTCCCTTTCTTGGAAGATCTATCCTACCAGTCCCTTACTAGATCCCGAACCTCTGTGGTTATTTGGATCGGAACACACACATCTAAAGCTTAAAGTTAACATCAGTATATAAAAGAATGCATGCAATTTGTCTTTCTGAGCCTGAGTTACCTAGGTTACTCACTCAGGATAGTTGTTTCTAGCTCCATTCATTTACCGGTAAACTTCATAGTTTCAAGTTATTTAACAGCTGAATAGTATTCTATTTTGTGTAAATGTACCACCTTTCCGTTATTTATTCATTAGCTAATGGACATCTAGGCTGTTTCCAATTTCTGGCCAATTATGAATAGGGCAGCAAAGAAACAGGGATGGTCAAGTATCTCTGTTGTAGGATATGGAGTCCTTTGGTTACATGCCTAAGAGTGGTGTAGATGGATCCTGTGATCAGTTTTAGGATCTGCCACCATGCTTCCCAGCAGTGAATTAAAAATGTGAAATTTCACTTGGGATTTGTGATGTCTAAGATGTCCATTCTAACACTAATGGGCCCTGAGACTGCTTCCCCAGGCATAAATAATTCAAAGCCCCATGATTACCCAGTTTGAATGATTTTCAAGAAGCGTGAGTCGAATGGGATAATCATATCAAACAATGAGAGCACTTGATGAATGCCAGTGCCTTCCTCCCTATTCCTGCCCTGCTAAGGTTGTCATTGCAGTACTGGGAGATATTCTACCTGATGAATATGTCGGGAAGACAGGCAAAAAATGTCAAGCTCATCTTAATCATGACTCCATTGATAGTCCATATTTAATGTTAAAAGTGATTATTGTTAAATTTGAAATTAAAAATTGACCTTACCAAACCATGACCTTTAGTCAAATAAAACTAATAACATCTGTAAAGTGAAATATGAATTTCATTATGCACTGAGACTTTATTACCACTCATATTTTCTCATCAATGTGTTCAATGATCTGCTTTGACAGTTGTTCTATTATGTATTACATATCTCTATGTAGGCATCTGCCATAACAAGGCTTATCATACAAGTGCCATATATTGTTTACAGTGAGGACCAAGGTTTACAGTTTTAATTACATTCTTCTAGTACCTACATACATGCCACACATTTAATTATAGCCAATGTGCATTTATTAAAATAAATTAACTAATAGAATTTCCTTGAAGGTGCCCCAAAATGAACACAAATTTCCTTGTTAATAATTTAGAACTAAAGATTTAGATAATACAGTTGCCTTTTAGCTCAGTGATAATCTATTATTTCTATTAGTTTGTATAGTAAGTTAATTTAATAAATTTAAGTTTAAATTTAAATGTAGTTAAGAATAAATTGATTTAATAAGTAAATAAAATTAAGAATAATTTAAATGTATCCAACCAAGAGTGTTGTTTACTGTAGTCTACAGTAAGTGTTTCTATATGTGAAAAAGCACTTGGCAATGACAATAATTGCTCCCTGCATAATGGGTATAGAAACAATCTACTTCCCTAAGTATTGTTGGAAGAATTTAATGGAAACCTAGATATTTTTGTACTGGCATAAAATGACTATCTCATTTTGATGCCACTCTTTAATTCTGACATTCATAACTGAGCAAGCGCCCTCTCTATGTGCTATCTCTTTAATTCTCTCTCTTTTTAGGTATTTTCTTGGGAAATATTTATTTCTGACTAGTTGAAGTCTATTCAAATAAATTTAAATAAAGAAGAACTACATTTATTATAAAGATTAATTACATATCATAAGTTATTTAAATGAACTTTTTTTTAAGAATTATTTATAGTACAGGTATAGTAGTGCATGTTTTTAATACCAGCACTCAGGAGGGAGAGGCAGGTAGATCTCTCTCTTTAATTCTGAGGCACAATTGTTCTACATAGGAAGTTTCAGGACTGCCAGGCAACATGGAGAGACCCTGTCTCAAAAAACAAAAAATGTGTGTTTGTTTTTGTGTGTCTGTTTCTGTGTGTGCACGTATAAATATAAGTGTGTGTGTATTTCTGTGTGTGGACATATGTATGTTTGTATGTATGTATATTAAATGCATGAATGTTTACATGCATGTATTTATGTGTATCATATGAGTGCCTAGTGTCTACAAAGAGCATAAGAGAGAGTTAGGTCTTTAGAAACTGGACTTACAGGCTTACAGACAACTGTGATCCACCACGTAAGTACTGGTAACTGAACCTAGGTATTCTTTAAGAGCAGCAAGTGCTCAAATAACTACTGAGCCATCTCATCTGTCCAGCTTTTATGTGAACTTTGTAAGGGTTTAAAGCTGTCGACAGTTATGTAATCTACCTCAGCCTGATCATTCTTCAAGGGAGACTCCTGAGGCTTGATCTGAGGAGTGTGAATGGATGCTAAGAACAACTGCTCATGGCTTGACCAGCAACAGTCCTGCCATGACNGGGGACCTATATTCCTGGTCCCTAAAAGAATTAGGAACCCGTTGCCTGCCTGCCCTCCCTTCCCTCCCTCTCCACTTTGAATTATATTTGCATAGCTATTTACTGTGAAGTGAAATATTACCTCCCAGAGTAGCTAGAGAAACTTCTAATTCTCAAGGAAGCAGCTCAGGAAGTCCTTAGTTTTAGCAGGTATCTCTTCCAGGCTGGGGTGGGCAATCAGGAACTACAGGAGAGGAGACTCCAGTGGAGCTGCCTGGCTTTGTGTGTCGTCACCCACACTGAGGTAAGCCTTTGAGTGATACACACCTGAGTCATCCATGCTCCTGTGAGGAACCCCGGTGAGCTTGCGCTAGACTTGGGTGGAACGTTTCTTTGGTCACAGCTGGGTAAATGAACATTTGTTCACATCTTTCTTGAGCAAGCCACACGGCATAATTTGTCACTCAAAGAGTGACCCACAGATGCAAACATGATATGTGGGAAAGTAAGTACGTGGCCTCTGTGATAAGTCATAAAATATGCAATTGAGGATAATCCCTAAGAGCGTTCATCCAAGGAGGCCATCTTTACCTAGCTACAGCTCCTAACGTGGTATTGGGATGGTGTATTCCTTGCTGTAAGGAGACTACCAGGATAGCTATTTTTCTCCACTTGGCGTGATTTGTCCTTGAACAGAATTTGCCACCTGAGAACAGAATGCCCTTCAGATGGCTGACAGATAAGAGAACAATCCTTGGGAATCTCCAGCTCGGGCCCAATTCCAAACCTTGTCCAGAAGTTTGGCTGGGAACTCAGCCCCACTCCTCCCATTCCAAACCCCGCCCTCTCAGAAAGCCCACCAAGGGTTGACTCCTCCCCTGGAGCTACTCAAGACTTTGCCTAAGGGGAGTATTTAAGGCTAGGCTCCAGGACTTGTGGTACGATTTCTCTTCTGCTTTCTTACCTGAAAGTACTTTGCTTATTGCATTGGCGGAGAAACACACTAGCGGGGACTTAAAAAATACTTATCACATATTACCGTCCTTAAAAGTAGCACATATAAGAAAGCATTATAAGCAGGTCAGGGAGGCTATTGGATGGTTTTGGTGTAGGTGGTAAGAGATGCAGGCAAAGCTTAGCTGTCTGTCCAGAAAGAAATTCCCCCAATAAGAGAGCAATTACAATGGGGAAAAAAACCACGGTGGCACTGTCCTCTGTTTTAACCTCCAATCTAGTAGAAAAAGGAAAGAAAGAAAGATGAACTGCAAGTGTTTTTGCTTGCCTTTGTTTCTGCCGGCGGGGTACAAGACAAAAAGTACAGATTAGATCAGTGTTAAAATTTTCCTCCTGGGATTAAAGAATTTGCAGCCCATGGGAAGAATCGACAGCAAGGCGAGAGTGAAGAGGAAAAGATGAAACAGACCTTTCATACAGAGAAAGGAAGCCTCCGCTGAGCATGCGGACTGGAGGCTTAATCATAGTCCAGGACAGGAAGCTAGGCTAATCCAGAAATGCTACACATTCAATGACCTTAGCGTGGGAAAGAGCCCTTCAGCCTGACTTGTGGGCATGAACCAGTCTGGATGCCACAGAAACAGAGATGAGCATTATAACCACTCATCCCTTCTTGACCCAAAGACTACAGAGCCTGAGGAAATAGGAAGCAAATCAGTCCCTGAGGTTCTAGCTCATAGGAGTCATTAAAGACATTGATAATTATTCCATTGGGTTCCCTATGAATAACAGGGACTGGAAAACAATGAAGGAATTGCAAGCACTACCGAGAGAGCTGGAAATTCAAGAGGAAGTGTTTAATATCCGGTTCACTCGGTTGCCTAGAACCATGTTCACAAGACAGTTGAAAAACACTCCAAGTATCAGGGTCTCAAGGATCTTTTGTGACTTTTCTGAGCCCCATGAGTGGATGAAAGGGTCACAGGTAAAAGAATCTTCGGCAGGCCTATACCTGAGTAGCTTAGTCTGGCATATGAACCAAGTTGGGATGAGAAAGGATGAGAGAAAGGAAAGCCAGCAAAAGGTGTTTATCCAGGCCATTTGAAGACAACAGTGGTAAGATAAATTGAGACACAATTCCTACTGGGGGAAAAATGACAGAAAGCCAAACGCTGTACTAGTGAGCTTCTCAAAAGACTTTAGACTAACCTGAAAAACATTTCACAGATGGTATAAAAAATAAATTCTGCAAAGGAAGATTAATTTTGTTCTAGAGTATACAGTAATCTCCTCAGATGCTGGTTTCTTTGCTTCCTTGCAAGAAAAGATACTGGGTGGTCTGTATTGTTGGTGTTTGAAGAATATAACTATGTTGGAATACATATTACTGATACTATTTTCCAATCCAGAGCTTGGTGATCACATTAAATGTATTTTACATGCAGACGGAATTTATTTTCGTGGTGTCCCACCTATGTCTTAGGGTATTTTGTGTGTTTCATATCATCAAATAGATTTTTTGGATCTGTGTTCCCAGAAAAGATTTTTTGACTTTCTCTTTGACGAGGTTCTTACAGTTTCAGGGATTCCTGAGGCTTAGTGTGGGGATAAGATACAGATGTTCCATTTAGAGCTGAGCATCTCTGCAAGCCAACTGGTTTTGGGCCTCTGTATTAATCATCTACTACATCCCCAGTGAGTCTTGAGAGACACGCTAATCTACAGGTATAACGATAAAAACATTACATGAAGCCATTCATACAATTTTGTTACCAGTATCAGGAGTGGTGGATGATGGTGTGGAAGAGTAATTTCTGTTTATGACAAGGCCACTGCACATATGACCTCACAGTGGCCGTGACTACATGAACAAGACAAGCAAAAAACCAAATCAGTCAAAATCCAACATAGATGACAGAAAGTATCATGAAGTCCCACTCAGAGATGAGACTCTATTAGTAATGGATGACTTTTTGTAGGGGGAAAATAAATTTTGTTTGGGGATAGAGCATCCAAAAGACTCTAATGTCCCTCCCTAGAGAGCAATGGTTTTTTAACCTTCCTAATGTTGAAACCCTTTAATAAAGTTTCTTATGTTGTAGTGACCACCCAGACATAAAATTCTTTCATTGACACTTCACACTGTAATTCTGCTACTGTTATGAACTATAATGTAAATATCTGATATGTGACCTTTCTAGGGGTCACAACTTCTATGGTGCAAACCCCTCCTAGATGGTCCTACGCCCGTGCACAAAAAACAGAAGTTGAGAAAGAAAAGAAAGGAAAGACATGGGAGGAATGGAGGGGAGGGAATAGGAGTGGAGTTGATCAAAATAAATTACATGCGTCCATGGAATGCTCAAAAAATTAAAAAGATTTAAAGAAAAATGGAACATATCAGCTTTAGTGAATAAACGAGAAGAACCTCTGGGCTATAGTCTGATTGTAACAAGCAGCATTTAAGTGTCCTCTGTTGTGAGCCCTGCATGCTCAGATTCATGAATGTTCAGATTCAAGAGAACCTGTGATGAGTGACAGCCAGGAAAGATGCAACAGGGGGAGCTGAGTCGATCATGAACAAATCTTCATAGTCTGTATTGCATTTTCTTTTTGGCCAGTTTCTGCTAAAATCATTTGAGAGCAAATAGTATTTTCACATTGCAAGAAGTGAATTTTTAGTTTGTCTTTCTGCTTCTTTAAAAAAATAGTTATTATGTTTACAAAATCTGAGATTTGCAGATCTGTGATTGATTACAGAGATGTGACTGGATCAGTGTTTACATTTCTCTTTTCATAGTATCTTCCCACACCATGGATACAAGAATGTAGAGGTGAAGGCTCCATGAAGGAATCGGCTTGATCTCGTCATGTTCAGTGGGTTATGTGTGTGTTGTCCTCTGCAATGGGTCCCCACTGTCACTTTGCAGAGAGCAATACTTTGTCTTAGCATCAGGCTGTGTAATGTGGGATTCCCCTTTGTATGCTGTGAATACCATTGGTTAATAAAGAAACCGTTTTAGGCCTGTCTTGACTGTAGGTATCTAATTTGACTATAGACATCTAGTTTGACTGCAGACATCTAGTTTGACCAGCAGCATTTGTTGAGCATGCTGTCTTTTTTTTTAATCAAAATTCAGATGTTAATATCTGGGTGGATTTATGTCTGGGTCTTCAACTTGATTCCGTTGATCAACTTGATTCATTGATCGAGCAGGTGTTTATGCCAATACCACAAAGGGTTTTCTTTTTTGTTGTTACTCTAGCTCTGTAGTACAACTTGAAATCAGGACTGCTGAGACCTCTCACAGTTCCTTTATTGTTCAGGATTATTTTACCTATCCTGAGTATTTTGTTTTTCCATATAATATTGAGATCTTTTGGCTGGTTGCTGTATCAGAGGAGCAGCAGGTGGCAATTTAAGATTGAGGCATCAGCCCACCAGGAGGAATAAACCCTGATATGTGACCCTCAGATAAGCAAGGCCCAAGAGCACAGACTCCAGGATGTCTTTTGTTTCTGCTGTGCCTTTACATGTTTGCCCCCCCCCCATATCTGGCATGGTTTGAACGGCTGAAGGGAGACCCCCCCACACACACACACACACTGCCCTTAATACAGGATGATCATCTCTTGGAAATATCCCCTTCTACTGGGCATTTCTACCTGTGGATAATTATGAAGATGATCTCCTCCTAAGACGTACTGCTTAACTGAAGCAATGATTTTATATAATAACAGTGTTAGTTTAAAGAGGATTTTGATGATTGAGCATCTTATGGTAAGAGATTATGATAGAGGTTAGTGTAATAAAAATTAACATAGGTAAAGGTAGGATAACAAGTTGTCCCTGCCTCTGGTAAAGCAGAGGCTGCAACAGATAAAAAGTAAAACAAGAAAGTGTCATACAGCAAGAACACATGAGTTTCTATTGAGGAGTCATACAGGCTGTGGCTTAGGTTAATGATTAAGAAGACAATCGAGTCCCAGTACCCCATCTAAATTTAAATTCTTCTCATCTTAACCATGTAAGGGAAATGGAAAACATGATTTTTTTATATTTATTCATTATAATCATTCACTTGTAAAGTAAAATGTAGCCATATTTAATTTTAATACTGCCTGACAGATTTTTTGGGGATATATAAGCTGTAGAGGAAAAATGAAGTTAGAAGACAAAGAAAAGGATGGAAAGAAACCATTAAGAGAGTGTGTAAATGCCTTTTCCCTTGTCCCCTCAGATAAAAAAGACTCTGTTGATCGTCTTAGACAATCAACATGCACTGTTGGAGACTGGCCCTCATGGCAGTGGTATCTTTTCAACATCTGTAAAGAATTATATTGGAATTTTGATGGGGATTGGATTTAATCTGTAGATTTTGGTAGGATGGACATTTTTGCTTTGTTAATCCTACCCTATAGTGATATTTTGTTTATGGGCTAGCAAATAAAGCTTGCCTGAAGATCAGAGCACAAACATAGCCACACTAGTCAGTCAAACAGGCCAGTCAGTGATCTGTTGGGTATGGAGTCAGAGAGGAGAGGGAGCCCGAAGTAGGTTTCCTGCTGCAGAGCTGGGGCTTGGGTCTCAGGAAGAGTAGGAAAGGTCTGCCCTGGGCCTACTTGTTGCCCAGGGAGGACTGAACTTCAGGTTAGCAGGGGATGCTTGCTGGGGCCGGGGTGGGGCCAGGACAAAGCAACAGGTGGAGGAGGTTAGGTTAGAAAGGAAAGATCTGTGGGATCCATAGGAGATGGGAACAGGGGGCAGGAAAGGCTGCCACAGGTGTTCTGCTGTAGAGCTGGGGTTGGATCTGGGGAAACAGGTTGAGAAGAGAAGGTCTGCAGGTAGCCTAACTGGTTTTCCGGTGGGGATGCATATCCTATATATTTAAGGACTTCTCTCTTTTTTAAATCAGAGGATGAAATGGACAAATGTGGGAATTAAGCATGAAAATTGATCAATTGCAGAGGTCCAGATAATCAATAACAATGACAGTTTGCTCCTCTATGACAGGAAAGAACCCAGTTGATTTCAGATAGGATAACATATAACACTGGTTACTTACTGGAAAAGAAGAGCTGGGAAAAAAGTAGTGCCAAGAGAGATTCCAAGTTTTCTGTGCTATGTAATTGGGCCAGAGGTGGCCATTAGTGACTAAAATAGACACTATAACATGGAAAGGGGGCTCGAACACTAGACGTGGGTATAATGAGTCATGTTTTAGGTAAATGGTGATAATATACCTCTACGACATTTATAAACAGGGATTTAATGGAAACCCTCATGTAGTCTGGACTTTCTTCCATCTCCTTTTGACCATTTATTTCTGTAGTTCATATATATCCCAGTGACCTGCATCTTTCTTTTCTTTAATTGGTGAAAAGAAAATGTGTAGTTTACGTTCCTATGGAATCCAAAATACTCAGCCTGATACAATGAAACATCAGAGCAATGTTTGTGGGAATCCCGAGCCAAGGAAAGAAGCAAGTTAACATTATTGAAATCAAGAGCTGAATCACCATGAATCCAGTGAAAATTGCACTCACTTGTCTTGCGGACAATAATGATCAAATGGAGTTGGCTCAGGAAGAATGTCTGCGAGTGAACTCGGCCACAGAACTGTAATAGCCAGAACTATGGAAGCATTAAATCATCTCCTACTTACCTACAACAACACCTAATCATCATCATAATCATCATCACCATCAGCATCAAAATCTGTTCTCTGCAGTTAACTGCTTAAGCCTCTTCCCATTGTGTTTCTTCCTTGTCTCAAAGACTCCAAATGAATCTCCTTCTGAGCCAGAGGAAAGGCCAATGTCTTACCCTGAGCTAAGCACCATTCACCTTCTGTTGGTGACTCCCCTTTCCCCATCATTCTATCATTGGGAAGTCTTGTGAATGTAGACAATAGACACCATCAATGACCCTCAAATCTGCCCAGCTTCCACTGGTTTCAGAGCCTTTGTATTGTAGTTTCTCCTGCCTGCAACCTGCCCTTCCACATGTGACTGGCTCATTCCTTCCCTCACATTTGCTGAACAGCTTGCTCGGATCTTCCCCAAGGGAGTATTTTCCTGATTAGCATTATAAATTGATGCTCCATATGCATATTCATCTCCGAGTCACCCATCACCACGGCTACTTGCTAGTCATTCATTCTTTCTCCTCCCACCACCCATCACTATCTGACAGACACACTCCTTTAGGGCAATGACTTCTCTTGTTCTGGTACAGGGGAAGTCCCAGAATAGAATATGTTCCCAGTGCGGGGTTCCTGAAACTGCAGGCTGAGATGACAGGTAACCTAAGCAGCAATGCATGTGACTTCCAACTCTGCTGCTTTGGCTGTTTGAGGGGCCCACTACCCAGCTCCCAAATAAATCAGACGCAGAGGCTTATTCTTAGTTATGAATGTCAAGCCTTAGCTTGGCTTGTTTCTTGCCAGCTTTTCTTAAAATTTCCTGACTCTCTTTTGGGGAGGTGCCCGCCACGCCGCTCTGCGTTCTTTGTGCTGCCATACAGTTCGTGAACCGGGCAAGGGGCTGGAGATTAAAACACAAACACAGAGACAGACAGAGAGAGACACGGGTCATCCTCGACGCAGGAATGCTCCAATAATGCCCCCTTTAGTGTGTCCAGGGCAGCTTATATAGGGATAGCCACGCCCCAGCCAAATGCACCAGAAACCATTCCCCTGCCATCAGGAACTCCTGAGGGTCTTGTGCTCAGGGCAGCTGTAGGCACTCAGATCCGGGGAAAACAAGTTGTTTACAAGAAATTCAGGATCTGGGGGCTCACTGCTCCCAACATTTTACCTCTGGGCTTTTATCTTTCTCTATTTCTGTATACCTTTCTTTCCTTTTTACTCCGTGACTGTCTGGGTGGTTGGCCCCCTGAGGTCCTCCTCTCTGTGTTCTCTTCCTCCCAGATTTCACTTTCTATGTATATGCTCCACTTGCTAGCCCAACCAATCCTTGCGCCTGCCTTGCTATTGGCCATTCGTCTCTTTATTTGGACCATCAGGTGTTTTAAACAGGCACAGGAACAGCTTCACAGAGTTAAACAAATGCAGCATAAACTAAAGTCACTTACTGGAAAATAATATTTCCCAACAGTGCTGTTTTCATATGAAAGCTTCATATTGTGTGTGGTTATTCAGTTGTTATTCCTCTTTAGGTCCTCTAGACCATAGCTATTTTTATTTACTTCTTTATCAGTGAAAGAAAAGTGTGTGAATCTTTGCTCTGTGCCATTATTCCATTTACTGATTTCATAGCTCACTGGTTCTCATATGTTATACACTTTCTAGATTTAAGGTCTAATACCATAGCTCTAATAGCCTCACTATTATCCACCATTTTCCACAATGAAAGCTCACCAATTCAGTCATGGAAAGAGAATGGTCATTTCCCAAAACCTGCTCATAGGGTTGGGCCATTCTCCTACAAAACAGCAGATGTTGATCATCCGGCCACATTCTGATTCTCAATCTACACTTGCCTGAAGTCAGGCGGAGAAAAGCAACAACAGTTTACAGGGTTAAGTTCCAGCTACCTCGGGTCAAAGGACATTAATTCTGCTTCCTGTCCACTGAAACTGCGGCCAGAAGTGCCAGTCTCATT
This sequence comes from Bramus lutescens, assembly GCA_001685075.1. Lineage (NCBI taxonomy): Eukaryota > Metazoa > Chordata > Mammalia > Rodentia > Cricetidae > Bramus > Bramus lutescens. The sequence goes on from LOEQ01000373.1 coordinate 160,719, forward strand.
GAAAGCATTCGCCCAGAGCCTCTTTGCTCATAGGTTTGTAAATATTTGTGTGTATGCTGGAATACGTGTACACTCAAGTGTGCTGGAGTGTTTGTGTGAGTGTGTGTGGAGGAGGGCAGAGTTTGTCTTCCACATGGCTCATTATTTTTTTGACACAGGATCTCTCACTAAACCTGAAGCTTGCCAAATCCCCTAGGCAGGACAGTCAACAAAACCTGGAGATCTTCTTGTCTCCCCTTGTACAGCGTTGTGATTACAGAGCCATGATACAGCGCTAGCTTTCCCATGGGTGGTAGGAATTGAACTCGGGTCCTCGTGCAAACTCTTTAGTGACTGTGCCATCTCCCCAGCCCCTGGAACAAGTGAAATTATTTCTCAGTTATTAAAAGTTCTCTACTGAAGCCCCATATTCCTCAGCTTAAGGGAAAGTCCGTTGAGCTCTGCCCTGATTCTTCAACGTGGGGAAGGAAGTGTGACCTTTAAATGAGATACCTGCTCAGGTGGTCACTCAAGTTATTTCTTCTTTACACTTAATTTAAAACTTTCCATGGAGACTTTTGTATTCAAAACCATACACCAATAATAGCTTAAAATAACATGGAGCAAAATAGTTTATACAATTTCAAGTACTTCATATAAAACTTCATAATAACTCAGAGGAAGGTGTACTATGAATAACTTTAAAAAATAGAAAGCGCCTAATTGGGTTAGAATTTTCTGACACTGTAAACAGGAAAGACTGCTGTGGTTAAATGTGTACCCTAAGACCCATGTATTGGAAATAACCCTGAATAAAACAATATTGGGGAGAGGGAATGAGGAGGGTTATTCTGCCATCACACACATGATGTCCTTATGTTATGACATCATAGTCGTAGAGGTTGGTTAGTTATCGAAGTGAGTTAGGTTGTCACTGTCTCAGTATTGCCTCCTCTAGCTCTTCCCATTCAGACACAAATGATGTTGCATGAACGGCCCTGACCGGAAGCCATAGTCTTGCTGTGAGGCTTCCCAAACTTAAACCATGAGCCAGATATGCCTCTGCTCTTTAGAAATTATTCAGTGTAGGAACAACACAGTAGTTTATAATGAGTAGTGCCCAAGTTCAGTTTCTAAAACCCAGGTTGGGAAGCTCACAGCCATTCACAGTAACTCCACCTTCAAGAGGAACTGATCCCTCCAGCCACTGTAGGCACTTATATGTAAATACTCCCACAAAGACACACAGACACACATGTAAGTACAAATAAAATAACTATGCAGTCTCAGGTTGTCACAGCGGAAAGCTTAAGATAATCACATGAAATTGCCTACGAGAATGTTTGTAAATACTGTACTCAAATGCAGAGACAAGAACAGCATTGAAAACCCTTTGGCACCACCAAAGTCTATTGCAAAGTTTATCCATTCATTCAACATTCTCACTATGGGTGAAAACAAAGTATTAAATGGTTGGGTTTATGGATGTAAAATGATGAAAGGTAATTAACAAGGAAGGGAAAAATGAAAACTTCTAAAGAGATGAGTATTTTATTGCAAGAGGTGTTCCAGTGTAAGATATTGTGAAAACTCCTTCAGCCAAGAGCCTTTAAGATTCTGGCCCACTTTGGGCATGGTCTCTTTTACTACGAGTGCAGACAAAAAATATGTGTGGCTCTTTTTGCTGCTGGATTCGGTTCCAGAGCCAGCACATGCAAAGGAGTGCAGATTGCTACCCTTAACTGTGAGTTTATTCCCAAATAAATAAACCTTTGTTATACTCCATTCTGGGCTATTATGGAACTCTTTGGTATGGCTACAGTAAGAGAGAAGGACAAAACAAGAGATTAAAAGCAAGTAGGAAACAGTAAAGCTTGACGTTCTGTGGCTATGAATGTTCTACAAACTCAGATATAGAGCATCACTGCACTGCAGCATAGAACATTTCAGAATGGAGGCCTTCAGTGTGAGCAATTTGTAACATTTTGGAAATACATCTTAAAAGTATTCAGGGCTACACGTGTTTTATTCCAATTATTTGGTAATCAAACTTTTAAAAAAAATACGTCTTGTGAGCTCACTAAAATTTAGTGGTTTCTGATGTAGAGAAATGACAGTTTCAGGATAGAGCTATAGATGCTTAGTGTATACATTAAAAGCTTTCTGATTCATTCAACTGTTCATATTTATATCATTCTGTTACTCAGGTTTATTCCCTGGTCAAGTAGTAGGTGAATGATTTGAAAGGTCAATTCACTCTCTGCTTTTCAAAACCTTTCTCCTCATAGAAAACAGAATGTTGGAGCAGCTATGGTCTGTTTAAGGCCCTGCTCTGCAGATCTTTGTGTGCTTTGGAACAACACAGAGGAAGCTGCAAGAGCACAGATTAGCTCACAAAAGGCATTGTCTCTCATCTTCTCTTTCATAATTGATGCAGGAAACGAGAACCTGTAGTTGTAGCCGATTGCAAAGCTATGGCTTACAAAACCTACACAAGGAAGGGAGGGGGTGTTTGCCCCATGATAAGTTATACAGATGGACTTTCTTGAAGAGGATGTTATCAAAGTGGGATGACAAATTACTTTTTAATACAAGTGTATGACAATGATCATCCTTTCATATATGTTCTGATCCAAATATTTGCACTGCCACACTGCATGATTATAATACCTGAAGTTAAACACATTTCAAGAAGGTTCTATCTAGATGACATATAGTAATACAAACTCAAGTTTAGCTTTAAGGTTTTTTTCTTTTATTTTTTCTCCTCATTTTCTGTGCCTAATGGGATACTTTAAACTTTAACTTTATTGCAGATTCCAGAACATACTCAAATATGCTTGCTTATAAGTACTTAGAACACATTGATTGGGCCATGTTAACCTTTCTAGTTGGCCAGCTTTCATATCTCTTAAAATGCTTCCTTGATGAGAGCTGTGTTCCTTTGAAATACACTTTTTACAAACATCCCCACACTGAGGGTGGATTTTGTCATTGTGTCAGTGACCATTTTATGAATACAGATTCTCCATCAGCAGGAGGGGGTGGAAATATCACTTCATTTAATCAGTGCTCTCCCTGAAGAGATTGGGAATCCCAAAATTTAACCTACTCAACAGTATTTGTTTGAATTCACAAAAGGAAACAGTATGTTCTGGAGGTGTGTAGAGATGTTTGTGGCTGGTCTCAGACTCTGATGCTGTATTAAACCAGTCACTTCCTGAGACGGGGCCATGTGACAGACATTTCCCATAGTTTTCTCATTCATTAGTGGCCTCAATCATCTTTTCGATGGATTTTACAGTTACATTTTTATAACTGATTAAAGTATCATGGAAACAATCGCCTTTTCCAAAGCCACATAGTAATATAAAAGGATGTAAACACTTGTGTCTGTGTGTGTAGAGAGAGAGAATTTTCAAGTCCCTTTGCCTTTTTACAAGTATTATCTAACTCCTTATAGTATCAAACTGCTTCTAAATCAAACTTAGAGTTTTGATTTTCCAAAAGAGTAAAATTTAACTTCAGAAAAATCTAAATACTATTACAATAATTTGACCTCAAAAGTAATAAAATTCATAGTATTAAAAGTAAAAGTGATTTCTCTTTCCTTCTCTAACCTTCATTCTGAAATAAATTTAGAAAAATAAGAAATAAAATGCCAAATGTCTCTGTAATTTTTTTTTATTTTTGCTCTTGCTTGTGTGAAAAAAAATCTTTAAAACCTAGCATTGTGGCTCATGTCTTACTCCCATCAATGTTGGCAGACACAGTTGGTAGAGCATGAGACTCTTAATCTTAGGGTCACGGGTTCAAGCCCCATGTTAGGTGTTAGGTGCCAATATGTTGACAGAGACTGCTAATTCATTTCCCAATCACCCAGACCTGAAACAATCACTCAGAAAATATATTAATTAAAATACTGCTTGGCCAATCACTTAAACCTATTGTTAGCTAGCTCTTATATCTTAAATTAGCCCATTTCTACTATTTTATATTTTACCCTGAGGTTTATGGTTTACTGGCAAAGAAAGGTTCATGTTGGTGGCTTGTGTCTTTCTCCTCCAGGGGCTACATGGTGTCTCACTGACTCTGTTGTCTTTCTCCCAGCATGGAGTTTAGTTTTCCAGCCTATCTCTGTTCTGCCCTATCATAGGCCAAAGCAGTTTTTTTATTCATTAAACAATAAAAGAAACATATATACAGAAGGACTTTCCATATTGCGTCAGTTTGGATGCTGAGGCAGAACGATTGCCATGAGTTCAAGACTAAACTCTGTACAAGGTGAGATATTCTTTCTTTCAAAAAAAATCAACTGATATTGTCCTAAGTTGCAAAAGTTCAAAAACTAACTCACTCTTAAAGATTCATGAAGATTTGAAAAATAAACAGAAATTTTAGCAAGTTTCTCTATGTACACATGTGTCCACACTTTCTAATGTCCTGGTTTTTGTGTTTCTGATTTGCTTACTATCCTTTATATAGTAAAATTACATTGTTTTTACTTCCAGACTGAGTTTTAGTTCAGACAAATTTGAATTTTTCATTCTCCCAATGCTTTACACTCTTAAAAACCATTTGAAGCTCTTCCTCCAGAGGGCAGTATGACCATGTCAATGAACAGCTGCTGAGCAGAACTTACTAGAAATCAAAACATGAAATTAAATAAGAAAATAATGACTCCTAAGTCCATGTTTTCTGTATTTTCTTTAATTCTGCTGGAAAAAGCCACACACAGACTACCTTACAATTAGAATCCTGCAGAAGTGAAACAACACATTTTGTCATGATAGTGGCCTGTCCTCAAGGGGTGCTGAAAAGGGAAGGTGTCCAAGAGTATCAGAATCCTCTTCAAATAATGACACCTTTGCCATGACAACATCATGGGATCTGTCAACTCTCCTCCCTGACGATGTTTTCCTGACATCTTTTACTGAAATTAAACAGCCTGAATGTAGCTAAAGGCACACTAATCAAAATGACATCCTGTCACACATTGGGATGAAGCAATTGCTTTTCTTCTTTAGAATAAAAATATTAAATCAGACTCTTGCTTTCTTTGTTGCAACTTCCCAAAAGTATATGCAGAGATGAACGGGCACAACCCAACACACGTAGGCACAAATATGCTCAGCCAAGTGCACCTTGCAGAAACATTCCTGGGCACACGTCATTCCCTCTAAGACAGGAAAGGTTCACTGTAATCAAAGCTTGAATTTTAAAAAAGTAAAAAAAAATTGTAAATCTATGCAATATGCAATTTAGAAAATGTTGGAAACTTGATTTATTATTGCATGAATTTTTGGCATATCGATTCATGTCAGTTTGTCGAGGGGCATAAAAAATTGATTCCAGGAACAAAAAAAAATTGAATATCTTTTATGAAAACAATGAAATGAGCAATTCTGCCCCACTGTTAATGTACCAGGCAGTTTTAACATTTCAAAGCTTTGAGCATAGGAAAGAGAATATTTGTTTTTAAACCTGACTTTGCAAAAAGACTTGCTTAGACTGAATTCATGGAACCAAGGACTTTGACCCCAGAGGGAGCCTAATGTGTTTGTCTTCATTCAAACTTACACCTTCACTCCATTCCAGTAGTACTCAACCTTCCTTTTAACAGAGACTGTTCATTCATTTCCAACCACCCAGACCTGAAATAATCACACCAGAGTATATTAATTAAATCACTGCTTGGCCAATAGCATATACATAATTCTAGCTAGATCTTACATCTTAAATTAATTCAGTCTGTGCATCACCACAAAGTTGTGGCTTTCCTGAAAGTTTCTGGCACCTCTTTCCTTCTGGAGCTGCATGGTGTCTCACTGACTCCACCTTCTTTCTCCCAGCATTCAGCTTAGTTTTCCCGCCTAGCTCTCTTCTACCGTATCACAGGCCAAAGAAGCTTCTTTATTTATTAATCGATAAAAGGAACACATACACAGAAGGGAATCCCACATCAACTTCCTATTTAATACAACCCTTTAGTACAGTTCCTTGTGTTGTGGTGACCCCCCCCAACATAAAATTATTTTCATTTCTTCTTCATAACGGTAATTTTGTTAAGGAATAGTGTCTCAGTTCCTAAGACCATTGGATGTAAACGTTTTCTAGTGGTCATGACCCACTGGTCGACAGCCACTGCTCCAGTCCTTGCTCCTATTTATTTGTGGAGCTCCACATTAAACCTTTACCTGATTCAGGACTTCGGTCATCATTGCTGTGGCTCTCCAAGGTAGTCTTGTAAAAACTTCTCCATGTGCCTGGATCCGTGTCATGGGTCCACTCTTAGTTCAAACGCCATTTCCTTAGACATGTCTCCCCTGACCACACCTGTGACTGTAGATGTTGTTCTATGGTGAGCCTGTCCTTCTGCCAAATACTTAGGCTCACCATGAACAGAGTTTTTGATATATGAAAGAAACAGAAAAAATTCCTGGCTTAATAACTTGCTCAGAATGTGAAAGGTTTCCAATGGAGGTGAATCTATTTCATGTTCTGTGTGTTTGGTTTTGTTTGCTTGCTCTTTGTTCTGTTTTCTGAGAGGAAGAGCATGAAGTTGAATGTATAGGAAAGTAGGGGAAGTTCTGCAAGGAGTTGGAGAAGAGAAAAGAAGACAATTGAAGCATTTTGTATGAAGGTAAGACAGTAGATCTATTTATTATAAGACATACAAAAAGCAAGCAAATAAATACTGGGTTCTTTTCTAAAAATTAGTACCTAGATAACACAGAACAAAGAAATACTAAAAGAAACCCCCTTCTAAATTGTTTCAATTTTATTAAAAATTTCTAAAATGATAATGCCGTGTATTATTTGGGTGTTTTGAAACCTTGCTTTGCGAATATTTAAAGTCTTCTGTAGAGGCTTTTTTTACTGGAGCCTTTAAAGCATATTATTCACCCACATATGAATCAATCAGACAAAGACGTCAAGCTTTCTAGATGCAGTACTAGAGCCCCTACTGGAAACACATTGTATCCAGGTGATCATAGTTCTCTTTTGTCAACTGATGAGTCTAACACTGAAATTATTGTTGGTTCCTCCAAATCACCATGAAGCAGTTATCATCTGTGATACACTAGCCTCATAACCGAAGATATGCAAGCATGATACAACCAGTGTGTTAGTCTCTTGTAGACGTAAGTACTAGATGGTAGAAGAGAAGAGGGTGCTATGCGGAAACCATCTAATAGTTTAATGTCTAGGGCTGATGAGGAAGTGACATCAATTTGAGCTCTCAGAAAAAATGACCATAGGAACGATAATACTAAATTAGAGCTGGTGAAGGAAGATGAGATGGGAATGAACACTGCTTAATGGCATGCTCCTCCTGGCATGGCCAGTCTGCTTTCTTACATCATCTAGGACTTACGGATAGCACCACCCACAATTTACAGGACCCTCTCACATCCATCATTAGTCACAACAAAATGCATCACAAGCTTGTCTCCAGGACAATCTTATGAAACGTTTCTTTCCGTTGAAGTTGTCTACTCTCAGTTGAATCTAGCTTGTGTCAAGTTGACTGAAAGCTAGCCAGCACATCAAACTCCTCTAAGGAGTTCTGAATAGACAAGCTGTAATTATTATAGACGTGAAGCTAGACTGATTTGACAACAAATAGGTGTAGGTTAAAAATGGAAGTGCTTCAATCTAGCTTCAGTTATAAGAAAATGTTGCTTCTTAGCTATATAAAAACAAGATTCAGAATGAGCTTGCATTTCTATACATTCCTTAATTACTACTGTATGTTATTTAAAATTTACATAATTTAATAAATGGAATTCACAAATGTTAGCAATAAACAAATATAACAGACTTCCCATGTGATCAAATAAAAATAGTTTTCTGATTTATTCAATCCTAAATACAGTACAATTGTTACATATACTATATATTAATTAATAGTATATATTAAGTCTATCAAATTTAATGATATTATTATTGAAGGAAATCTTTATTAAAACTACAATACGGTGTTATTGCTATTATATTCCTTTAACAGTCATATTGGTTGATCCAATATGTTTCCTATTAACTTTTAAATCATTTCATGTAATCTGCCTTCAATGTGAAGTACGCTGCACAGAAATCTGACTCATTGGTACCCCTGTCGCTTCATTTGAACCTGTACTTACTAAATATGAGTAACATGTCCCACCTCAGCCTAGGGTAAAAGGCAGGTATGCTGTTTAATAAGTTGTCCTTGCTCTAATAGCATAGTCTAAATGGTAAAAATTCTTACAGTGTTGTGACAGATGTTTACACCATGGCAAAGAATGCAAGTAGGGAAGCAGACAGAACAAGATTGGACTAGAGTTTGCAAGAACGAGGTAATATGCCTGAAGTTGACAATACCTCAAAGTTTGGTTCAACCGTTCTGGCTTGTCTTGTATGGGGAAGGGGAGGGAATAAAGTACAGAGGCACGTAAGAATCATATGTGTGGTAACAATGACAGATTGTCTGTGTTGCTGGACCACTGTTTCCATGGCCCTTAAACATTAGTCTCTTCATCTAGAATGCTGGATAATGATTGAATTTTGGTACCAGACAAATTATTCAAGTTGTCTGGCATACTGATTATCTGGTGTGAAGCAAATAAAAGTGTCTAAGTTTCTCCCACTTCATCCCTAAATAAGATGAGTAATTTCTGATTTCTTAGGTCACAGAGATTTGAGAACCAATAGCTACAGTAATGTCTTAGGATACCAGGGTAGTTTCTTAGATCATCCTAGTCCCCAGAACACAGTTCATTCTCAAAGATGCCTAGTGAATTTATCTATTCATGACAGTATTCTCCACGGTCAGTGTTTGAAAATGGGTGTCTTAGGAGGAGGCCACAGAGCTCCTAGCCATAATGTCAAGGCCATGGGTTTTTGGAGTACATAAACAAGGACATTTTTTTCTTAATGGCTGTGATTGATGTGTCTGTCGGTCAATGAATCCTTTTAACTGGAAAGGACTCTGCAGAAAACCATCAGTGACTAGAAAACAACTTATGCTACTTCACCCTCATATTTTCCTTTCTCAAGGCAGTTTCTACATAAAGCATGGGGAAATTACCAGAAAAGCAGCCCTGCTGATAGTTAGCAAATTAGCCAAGTACAATCAGTGACTACATCTCTCTCTCACTCGCTCACTCTGTATGTATGTATGTATGCATGTGTGTATGTATGTATATATACATATGCATATATAGGCTCATTATGGTTCTCAGTATACATTGATCATATGATAATCTTATGTGAAGAAACAACATCATTTGGATTTGGGCTTCATTCTTGGCATTCATGAGGCTAACATAAGGTAATAAAAATTTTTGCATAAACCATCATTTTATACATTATAGATTAAATTGTTAAGTATTGTGACTAAATGACACAAAATGTGCAATCTCTAGAGCTAGGGAGAGAGCTCAGTTATTAAAATGCTTCCCTTACAAATATGAAATTCTAATTTCATGTAAAAGTGCTGCCAACAGTGACACAGGCTTATAATCTGAGTACTGTGAAGGTGGAGGCCAGGGGTCCACTGGAGACTGCTGGATCCCTAGGGTTCACTAACCAGCTCGTCAGAGAACCCAGTGAGTCCTACACCAAGAAGAAACCCTGCTTCCAAAGAAAGGGTGGATTGTCTTTGAGGAACTACACCTAAGATTGACCTCTATCCCTCACAAGCATGCACACATGTATACGTATGTCTGTGCACACCTGTGCACTTGAACACACATGAACACATACACACATACACATGTGCATATTTCATAAATTAAAATATCCGTGGATGTATGCAGTGCGTTGAGAGAGGACCACTTCAAAGACAAGTAAAGATGAATAAACTCAAATGTCAAGTTTGTATTTTGGTTATCAGGTTATCTCCAATTATCAAGGTGTCTCCATTTATTTTGGGTATCTCCAATTATCAAGGTATCTCCTTGATAACCGAAGATATCAATTATCAGGGTATCTCAAATTTCAACTACAAATATTCATTGAGTTTCTATTACATGTAAAGCACTGTGCTAAATAGCAACCAGACATACCAATGCTAGGAATTTGGACAGGAAAGTGTAAGGAGAACAGATTTCATAAATTAACCAACTATGTAATTATTTACAGTGATATAAAAGTGTTTAGAAACAGGCCAGAGCATGGAAGAGAGGCTTGGAGATTCAAATAAATCTGCTCTGCCCTGGAGTCTAGAAGAGCCTAATAGAAAGAACTGATAATTAATATGGTATTAAAAACAAAATAGTTCTCTATATACGCACATTTCCAGGAGAGTCAGAGGTGCTGGCATTCTGTACACCATGACATTTCCATCTAGATTGCTCATATCCTTTAATCATGTCAATTTATATGGGACCTTAAAGTTGCTAAATAGTAAAAGAATGGTACTATGTGGGGGGG
>LOEQ01000373.1:182215-192889 GCA_001685075.1 Bramus lutescens
CTGGTCTACAAGAGCTAGTTCCAGGACAGGCACCAAAGCTACAGATAAACCCTGCCTTGAAAAATCCAAAAAAAAAATTAAATTATATTATTGGTTATTCACAGTATCTTAAGCCAGACTTAAAGAACACACCCACAACACATAGTAGAATATGATTTTTCTCTTTGATTCCTTGGCAGAAAGAGCAATTTAAACAACTATCCACACTCAAGCTGTAATCGCAAGAGCTAAGGAAGCAGGTGAGCGACTGTAGTATCCAGGAATAGCCCCAGAAATAAAAGACTATATAAACAGCTGAGCATATCCATGCAGCTAATGGCTGGCTTGTTCTGGGTTAATTCCCCAGCCCAGGTGACACAAGGTGTGATGCCTGACTCATAGTGGGAGACACTGGGTAAACTCAGCATCCCTGCAAGTGCTTGAACTGAGTTGTCCAGGAGAATAAAGTATTTTATCATGAACCTCAGAGATGAAGCTGACCGCCTGGCTAAGACTGCATATGTTGTGTGATGACTGACTGCCTTTGCCCCGCCTGCTCACAACCTGCTGTCTGGAGATTTGTTCTAAGCTTTTCTTTCCTAGGGTGTGTGTGATGTTAAGTTGGTAGCATCACCCCAGCCCGTGGCATTCATCCCAGCCCCCTGGTCTGGGAGTTGTATTGGTCTGGAGTCCAAATTCCAGCATGCGAAGTCCTGACCCCTGGGGACCTCCTCCCACAGGGTATTTAAGTGGGCGCCCAGAGGAGGAACACGTGGTCCCAAGTTTCGCATGTGCTCCCCGGTTTTCTGTCTCCCCTGCCGTGCTCTCAGCCACCCGAGAGTGCCGCATTTAATAAAACATGGGCATTTTAATTTGGTTTTATTTGATATTACTGGATTTCTTTGTGCCAGCAGAGCTGCTCGTCGTAGGATTTTTCCTAACAATATGAACTTTGCACTTTTCATGATTGTCCGTTTTCTGTATGGAGCACTACTCACAGACTCACGTCCTGTCCCTGCACATTGGCATTAGTGCGTCAGATTGATCAAGTTCTGGTGTTCTGGTTACAGGCTGATTACGTAGTCAGAAGGCGACAAGTCCATTGGCGCTCAGCTCCAGGCTAAGTCATAAAGCAATCCTTTGGAAGTTCCAAAACAATAGGGATGAAAGATAGGACCTAAGTCTGGGTTGGAGGCCTGGAAACTTCTTGGATGTTGAAAAACTGGAGTCTGGTTGATGGAATCAAGCAATAACAACAATAATTTAGAATTATTATTGTTGTGAAATAATAATTTACAGGTTCTAAAAAAATTATGGCTAGGAAAATGGGCACACTTCCCCTAGGCTACTCTTTCTGCCATTCCTTCCCCAGTCATCTGAAGGTTTGCTCATCTTCAAACTGGGAAAGCAAATTAAAAAAGTGGACCAGATTCTACTGAGAAGAGATTACTAGGCAAGGGGTCAGCAATGGTGGAAGTATCAGCTAGCTCCCTCTTGTTTGCATAGACCATCCACCTGGCCCTCTCACCTGATGGGAAAGGGAAGGATCAATTCTTAGGGATGATCCCTAGAGCCTGACCCTATTGCCCACAGCAAATCCAAGCAGGAGGCTGTTATGTGGCTGGCAGTGATGATACCCCAACCTTTCTGTCAGGCAAATTTAAGGGAAAAATTAGTCTCACTGTGCATATGTTACAGCTTCTGGTCAGAAACCTAATTAGAACTGTGCTCAAGTTCCACAAGTAATCTCTCCACCCAAGGAGCAGTTAAATGACAATCCTAGGTTATTTTTTAATATTAATCTGATTATTTTTTGGACATTTCACAAACTTACAGTGTATATTTTGATCATACCCACCCCTTCCCCAATACCTTCACCAACAATTCCCCTACCTACTACTTCATGTTCTTTTTCTTCTTCTTCTTAATTTTTGTTTAGATTTATTTCTTTTATATGTGTGAGTGTTTTGACTGTATGTATGTATGCATGTATACCGTACACATACAGTGCCTCCAAAGGCCAGGAGAGGGCATCAGATTCCCTAGAGATGGAATTATGAATAGTTGTGAGATGCCATGTAAGTCCTGGGAACCAAACCGCAGTCCCCTGCAAGAGCAACAACTTCTCTTAACAGCTGAACCGACTCTCCAGGCCCCTTTCCATCTTTTAAATTAATAAACCTAGATATGCATGACTGTGTGGCCATCCAGTGCCTTTATGGCCAACCTGTCGATAGTCACGCCCCCAAGGAAGAGTGACTTTTCCTTCCTTTCTAGCCATAGACTGTCAACAGCCACTTCTCAGTTACCAGCCTTGCTGTATTTTTGATGACTTGATCCTGGGAATATTTTGTGCAGGTAACTCGAGCTGCTGTGCACTCATGTGCACAATGGTTATGTCATCTCCAGAAGAGAGCATTTCCCAGCTCTCTTTCCAATCCTCTGACTCTTATGGTCAATATAGCAGCTCTTACAAAGGGTGGAAAGGGGTAAAAGTCAATTTCGTCTGAATACTGTTACCAACCTCTCAGAATCCACAAGAACAGTTCCCCAAGTCTAGAACAGAACTCCCTGATGTCTCCTGTGCTACTTGCCACATCTTTTCCTCTTGCAAAATAATCTTTAATCTCTGACCTTGTGTGATCTCCCCAATACTACTTCATTAAGGAGAACAAGAAATGGGCTGACCTTCCTGAGGGACCTCCCTGGCATCAACATTGCTGACAAAGCAGAAAATCCAAAAACCAGCAAAGGGATGAAGTCGGGAACATAACCTATTCTTTCAGGTAACATTAAACAGAGCAGAATCCAAGCACACTGATTCAGAGAGATTCACAGAGAGGTCTCAACTGAAAAGGGCATCAACAATTTTCTAGCCTCAGGTTTTCCAGTTTTTATTAGCTATAGAAATAATTTCTGAAGTATATGCATGTGCTGTTGTATATAACAAGTTCTTGCTCTGTTTCCATTGCTAACCCTTCATCCCTTTCAATACCACTCACATGTATGAAGAGTTCCTAGTGGAAGTAGCCAGGTGGATTCATGCTTACTAATACGCAGTCCTTAGTGGAGCAGTCCATAGGCGTTTGGCAGGCTTTCATCCTTCTCTATCCACTGCCTTAGGAATCCACTGCTAGACAGCTGGTCATTTAGTCAGCTTCCGCCCCATTCATTTCTCACTCATGTCACTTCCTCGCTTGAAGATGGAAAGGTTGAGTCTGCATGAGATAGCCGTGATGCTCCCAGCACAGCCTGCTCTATCTGCCTTCTACATCACGTTTGCGAGAAGAACCCTGCTGAATGTCAGGCTGTGTTGCCTTCCACTGTATCTGCTGCAGTGGAGGAAGGCAAGAAACCACAGCTCTGGTGAAAACCAAGGTCTCTTTCTTTCTGAAGATGTTGGCTCACACAGCCTTGACCCAGCTGGCTCTAGCTTCTTCTTTAAAGCTGGAAAGCTACAGACAAAGCTGACCTTCCTATTCTGGGAGCTTTGACTTTGGAAAGTGTGTAATTAAAATCTCTTTCTCTATCCCTTTGAGATGCCAAAACTTCTCAGAAGACTCTTCCCAGTTACATAACTCAGGAATGTCTTTCTCAAAGACCTAGGAAGCTTCTCTTTGAAATGTCAGCATGAAAGAACAGAACACCCCTATCTAGGCTCCATGGGAGGGTAGAAGCCTAATTTCCATGGATGGCAATTAGCAAACACAGATGGCCTAATCACAGAGAAAAGCATTTGCAAATTCAGGAATAACTCCATGTGCTCAACACATCCTATTGATCAATCTCCCTGCTGATGGGTGGTGGGAGGGGCTTGGTTACCCTCCAGTATTTTTGGCTCATTCCTGTGCTTGGAAGCCCTTCTGCCTTTGGTGTTACTGAAATTGAGTTCCATTTTTGTCTTATTGCAGTGCTCTGAACTAAGTCATCTTTTCCTGTGGCTGCACTGGGATTGTTGCTTGTATATCCTCTGACCCAATTTTAAATCTTACACTCTCTGGCTCTGAAAATAAAGTAGGATGCACCAATCTCCAATTTGTCCCTTGGCAAAATCTCAAGAAACTTTGCTAACCCTAAGGACCACAAGAAGATAAATAAAAACAGAAAATTCTAACTTCCTCAAATGAGAAAAGATTAATTTAGCGGGGTCCTCCTTCACTACTCCATCCTAGACTTTGGTGTGATACCAGCTCTACAAGGCTGCCATACCCTATATGCTGCTAATTATGGATCTGAAACAATTTTCTTATGGATGGCATGTTCTTTCTGCCTTTTTCCTAGTTGGTCTCCACTGTTACTTAATTTTTAAGGGTCTACAGAAGATATGCATCATTCAGAAAGGACATAGCTGTCAAAGGTTGCAGGAAACTATGGAACATGTGTTGAAAAGAGAACAGTGTTGAACCTCTAAAGATGGGATAATGCACACTGTCCTCTTACACAGAGACAGGTTTTTACTTTTTATCCAAGTCTGTGCCTGAGAGAAACAGGAGTAAGCTTTCCATCTTAAAGATGCCATATGTTTGAAAAGAAAAAGACATAGGGTCTGCAGTAATTTGAATGTAATTGACCCCATAATCTCATAAGGAGTAGCACTATTAGGAGGTGTGGCTTTGTTGGAGTGGGTGTGGCCTTATTGGAGGAACTGTGTCACTGTGGGGGTGGGCTTTAAGGTCTCTTTTGCTCAAGCTTCTCAAAGTGTCCTAGTTCACTTCCAATTGCCTTCTGATCAAGATGTAGCCAGTACCATGTCTGCCTACATGTCACCATGTTTCCCATCATGATGATAATGAATGAACCTTTGAAACTGTAAGCTGTCACCTCTATTAAATATTTTTCTTCAGAAGACTTGCCATGGTCATGGTGTCTCTTCACAGCAATAGAAACCCTAAATAAGCCATGCCATTATAGAATGGTGGTCATAAGACACCACTTTATTCAAGGCCTAATGGGAGGGTCTATTTCTTTGAGAAGTACAATGTAGCCTTTGGCATCTTTTGATTGGAGGTCAACCTTGAGCTCTACTCCTGCATTCCTATCAAACATAACAATTCTGTAAGAAAGGTAGTTCTGATCATACAAGGAAGGTATACGATGTCTCTCTTCAGGTTCTCCATGTGTACCAGGTCTTCCACATAGGCCCATGGTTATGAAACTAGAGCCACTGTTTCTGAAAAACAGAAAACAGCCTAGCCCCCATTTCCAATATTGACCCAGAATGTTTGCTTGGGCAGCATAGGAAGTTGTGCGCAGAACTCCAACAGGAAATGGAACCTCCTAGGGGACTTGTGAGTTGGTCCAGGAGACAAAGGGCTGACATGCAAGCATGAGGACCTGAGATCTGGGCAACCTCAGGAAAAACTGGGCTTGGCAGATTTGTCTGTAATCCCCGATATCAGTGATTCTTAACCCGTGGGTCCTGACTCCTTTGAGGGTTTGAAAGACCCCTTCACAGTGGTTGCATATCCTGCATATCAGATATTTACATTATGATCCATAACAGAAGCAAGAGTACAGTAATGAAGTAGCAAAGAAGAAAATAATTTTATGGTTGGCATTTACTACAACATAAGGAACTGTATTAAAGGGTTACAAAATTAAGAAGATTGAGAGCCACTCACTATATGGTATGTGAATGGGGGGGTTCTGAGGCAGACAAGCTGCCAAGCTCCAGGTTCAGCGAATGAGAGACTCTGTCTCAGAAAATGAGGTGGAAAGTGACTGAGGAAGACAGCTAACTTTTATGTTTAGCACGCACATGTGTGCATGCACACACACATGCACAACACACACACACACACACAGAGAAATGGAGTTTTTAAAAGATAAGACTCAAAATCACAGTGAAATTATCTTCATGAAAACATGTCCCCCAGCACATTAAGAGTTGTTACACTTAATGTCATAATAACATCTAAAAATTTAGAATAAACTCAGTAAGTAGTGATCTTCTGAGCTATAGGACAAATAAAATTTTGCATTGATATTTGACTTACCGTGATTTGACCTTTAATAAAATCATACTAATAATATCCTGGTGCATACTGAGAAATCGTGAGAGGTAGCGAAGGAGCAGATCAATAGAACAGAAATTCCAATGTATTTATTGTATACATGCCCAACTTTCTTATGGGCTAACATTCCTAAGTATGTGTTGTGAAGAACACACTTTCAACAAAAATGGTTGGAACATGATGCAGGCCCTATAACATCAGAAGTAAGCACACTATCATCTAAAGGAACCTTAGGTCCATATAGACTGTAAAGTGACCTTCATGAGCTTTGGACTGGCATTACTAGTCCCATGGGTTTCTTCTGTTGACTGTGCCTTGCTTCTAAGGAACAGAATATGTCAAAGGAAATATTAAAGCCCTGCTTGACTGTGCCCTATTATAAAAGACCATTGAGAGCTGACTCTATAGACTTTCCATAAGAGATAGATAACTTATTGGTATTATCATCTCAAAAGTCTTACATTATTACTTGTTTATTGGAAATTTGATTTGAACAAATATAATTCTTTGATTATTTTGGTACTAGCAATTGAAGCCATCTCACACCGACCAACATTCCCAATTATATTCCCATCTTACATGAAAGGTCTAGGTTCAGGAACCTCAGGACCAAGATTTTGCACAAAGGGGATTTATTTGCCCCAGAAAGACAAAGGGCAGGGAATAAGAGACAAAAACTGGAGATAGAGGACAAGGGAAAGGGGAAGAAACCAAGAGAGAGGGTGAAGAGATATTTGTCCTTGAGGGCAACAAAGGACCGCCTCTGGAGAGAGAGGAGACAGATGTGGCCCATAGGAAAAAGGCAGTTTATAGAGGTGTAAGGGGACACCCTGTGTTAGGATGGGCATAGTAATTAGGTGAGACAATGGGAGCTTTTGATTGCTGAACTTCAATACTTTGATAGCTGGATCTTGGTTGGTAGTCAGCCTCAGGGGTAGGAAGTGGCCAAACAAGGGAATAGACCTTGGTGAGTAGCTTTAGAAATGTAATCTGACAGCTTTTAGAGTCATGTTTGCCATTCTCAGACTAGCTAGAGTCCCTTCAATATTCATCCTATCTCTTTAATATTTTATAATTTGGAAGTATAAAATCATAGCTTTAATATCTTTAATGATGTACTTACAAATGTATATTCTTCTGCAGTGCGTTGTATCTAATGAATCCCTTCCCTGTCAAGGTATGAGGAAAGCAGGGTATTTATCTTCTTAAATCCAATCTATTTCATTCTGTGGGAGTTCATCTTATAGTCTAGGGCTTGGGTCTTCATACTATGAATAACACACTTTGCATTTTACCTTTAACAGGTACTATATTCTATTACATCTATGATTTATAACTATTAATAGAAAAATCACATTTCATTTTGGATCGTACTAAATTATTGCTATGTGATAGACTTTTTCTGGGAAGACTAAACACATACACACACACACACACACACACACACACACGCATCTACTCACCCCAAATAGAGAGTTCATGAGAGACCAAAGAAAGGACACCATTGAAGTTCAACTTGGTGAACCAATGAGCTTTATTGAGGTTACTTATAGAACTCATTGAACGATTTGCAGTCAGCTAGACAGATTGTATTGTATTCTTTTCTTGAGGCTCAGTCAGAGTCTTTTCCAGGCAACTCAGCTAATTTGTGCTTCTTTCAGGATGTTTTGTGGGTCTCTGCTTCTTTCAGGCAGCTGGGCTTATCTGAGATTACCACTCAACAGCCTTCATTGTTTTCTTTTGCTGAGAGAGGAGCCCAGGGAATCTGGTTAGTTTCTGAGACTTCCAGAAGCTATTTTGAGTTGTTTACTTTATGTCTTAATGAACTTCCCTGCAGCATAGAATGTTTCTATCTCAGAAGAGACTAGCACTCAATATGTAACATGTCAGATAGATTTAACAGGAAACATGGATACATTGTATATTCTAGGATCTTTATGTCATTAACAGTTTTCATTGATAACACTATATAGATCACTGGTACATTCATATGCAATATGCCTTCTTCCTGTTTCACTTAACAGTTATTTTTGTTGACAATTTAAAGCTAGAATGTGAAGCATTATTAGTTAAAAAAAAAGACACAGAAATTGGGGTTCAAGCTGAAGGTCAGGAAAGCAAAACAACCAGCTACAGTCTCTTACCTCTACTTCAGTCCCAAGTGGCGATCCTGCCTCCAGGAACCCTAAGAATGAGACTGAATCTAAGAGTTGTCTCCTCCGGTTTTATTATCCTCTCTAGTTCTGGGATTAAGGGCATGCACCACTGCTTCCTGGGTTCTATGGTAAACTACTGTGGCTACTGGGATTAAAGGTGTGTGTCATTGGGGCTACTAAGATTAAAGGATTGTACCATTGCTGACTGGTCTGCAAGGCTGGTCAGTGTGGCTGTTTTACTTTTCTGATCCTTTTATTTATTAAAATACAAGACTCTTTTTTCTTGTAGGTGATCTTCTCCCACTGTTCAGATATTTGAAATGTTCATTATTTATGCATAAAATTCAATTAATTAACTAAGGTATTACTGAGTCTTACTTGGCTCTTTAATACACTTTCTTAGTATGATAAGGCTCAATAATCTATAGTTTCAGATTCCCATTCTTCTCAGGAATATTGTATTCCGATTTATCGTGAAATTTATGTTGGTCATATCTGTTTTTATATATATTTTCTGGCTATTATCTCAGTGACAGTTTCCATTATTTTTCTATAATTTATATTATCGTCTTTCAATCACATTCTTTGAAGATTGTATTCTCAAATCTGTTCCCCGATGGGGGACTTTAACATTGTTGCAATCTTTTCCTCTTCCTGTATACTTTCAAGCTCATAAATGCCTATTTTCCATTTTGTTGCCACCTGTTTGCTTGTCATCTTATTTTATGTTTTACAGAGTTACTATTAATACAACTTTCCTCTAAGAGGATTGATTTATCTAACCTGGTGCCTGTTATCTGGGGAGTAGCATCTTGGGGTGATTCAAAAAAATCAAACACTTTGAGTGTATCACATTATCCTCCCATCCATTTATAGTCTACTCATTCTGCACAGCAAGCTCAGACACACACAGTCACCTCACTTCCCTAGTATCCATGTGAATTCCCTTGGTCCTATGTACAGATTGTTTCATGTTTACTGTACAGATGCTAAGGTGAGACGGGAGTTTGAAGAATCTTTATGATCAGCCATAGGCTGGATACTCACCTCTGCTTTACATCCTCGTCCTCATATGTTTGTTGGTTCACAGGGAGGGGCTGAGGGTTCCTGAGGGGTGTGGCTATCCCCGTTTTCCTTTTATTGGCAATCTTTCTGCTTCTCAGCTATAATATGGCAAGTCTTGATGATCCACTCCTGGGCCTGTCAGGGCAGCAGTTCCAAGTAAGATCTTCATATTCTCTTGCTCCAACAGCTAATCAGCTGTTTTGTAGAAAAGGACCATAACAGAAACACCAACATTTTCTTAGTGTGTGGCGATGATCCAAGATGAATGCATAGCTTTGATGGAGAAATAATCAAACCAAAATCGCTATATATGAATTAGGAAAAAAAATAGACAAATGAGCAAAGACCTTGTTTTGAAGACCTAAAAGAATTTAGAGCATTTCTGTAAAATGAAAGTCCTCACATCTTTCAATTATTATTTTTATGAGGCAAGATAACGAGACTGAGATATAATTTAGGATGCCTGTCATGAAACTGTTACAAAGGTGGTAAATATTTGAACAGCAAAAAGAGTAGTTTAAGGTTTCTATTTTCTGTGATGCCCCAGTTCAACTTTATTAGTTTTCAGGTGCTAGGATAGACTCATGACTGCTTCCACCTGTTAAGGGACACTCTAATATCTAACATATCATTATTTTATGCAGATGACAGCCCAATTCCTAATGTATTAAATTAATTAAAATACTCAGAAAAAAATGAAGGCTATTTGGAGGACTTTATGCTAAATGATGAAATCATTTGTAACTTCCTCTAGGCAAAAATGCAGAAGTCTGCTTTCAACCTTAAGACTCTGTCCTTCTTGAGTCCAATAAAAAAAAACAGTTCCGTAAATCTTTGAAATTATCTGATAAGTGATTGATCCAATCTCTCTGGTGTAGAATGCTTCCTAAGACTTGAATGGCAGGAAACTAATGTTGATGAAAATATTTTTAATAACTTCTCTTCTTTTTTCTTTTCAGATAAACTATTTAATAAAGCAAATACCTATAAGTTAGGAATCACACTTAGTATTTTTCAAAAAAAATGTAATGTCAGGTTAACCATAATTTTTTGTTTTCTTGTTTCTTGTGTTTCTTTGTTTGTTTTTAGAAGTTATCAAGAAAAACTTGTAATTAAAATACCATCATAGGGAAGAAAGAAATGCCAGATCTACATTCTTTTCATAAAGAACTAAAGATGGATTTCTTTTAAAAAAAAACTTTGAATTCTTTTCTGTTTCCTGGCAATAAATAGAAAAATAACCTTTATACTAAGCATGCAAATGCATCCATTCATATCTAGACCAGTGGTATCTCAGCCTTCCTATTGCTGTGACCCTTTAATACAGTTCCTCATGTTGTGGTGACCCCCCCTTCCCAACCATAAAATTATTTTCCTTGCTACTTCATATCTGCAATTTTGCTACTGAGATGAATTGCAATACAAATATCTCTGTTTTCTGATGCTCTTAGGTGAACCTT
>LOEQ01000373.1:217777-232453 GCA_001685075.1 Bramus lutescens
CTTTATTAACCAATGAAAGTAACACATAGACAAATGACCCTCCTACATCAGGTTCAGACTTTGGCATTTAGCATTACAATTGCTTTAAATACCCGCCAGGTGTTTACTTCCTTCAGTCTTTGCAAATCACCCGTTGGAAATATGAGTGGAGATGAGAAATAAAGACCCTGAAGGAAAGTCCACTTCATCTACAACCTGCCACTTACAGGTAGCTTTCTCACCATTGCCCAAGAAGAGGAAAAACCTCCTGGACAAGTAAGAGTGAGAGAATAATGAAGCTCATGACTCTTCAGTCTTTCGTATTCTTTAGTTCCGCTAGGATCTTTCCTTAAGACTCCGTGGTAAAGGAAGGGCCACCCTGTAAATAGAGATGCCAATAATTGTCTTTATTCATGTCTGAGATAAGGATATGTGAAAGAACCAGCGGAAATACAGCCTGTCTGCATGAGGAGAGTCCTGGTAGTGCTACCTGGAAGACGCTAGTGAAAAGGAAATCTTGGTGTTGAGACAAACCCATAGGTCTGCTGGAATAATACAAAAGGGTTGCCATGTCTTTCATTAATGTTATTAATGAAAGTGCATTCTGAATAGGAAGCATTAAACAATGGTGGAGGATTACTTGTCTGTGGATATCATCAAAACCCGTGAACAGCCGCACAGTTCCCGCACAAAATCTTTATACTGCCTGGAATGTAAGCTATAAACGGGCTCAGGGTTCAGACTTCTTTTATTTAAGGCTACTGTTTCTATTGAATGCCTAGCAATGACCTACACACAGCCTATCCCTTTAAGACATGAAGCCTGAATTCTGGAGAGAGGGGGATTACACAAGCACCCCAGTACTCTAATCCTGGAGGGTACTGTGACTGATCCTTAAGGAAAATTATAGGTATTCCAGATGAGGAACTGCCTTCCCTGCTCTTTACTGGAGCAAAGACCGACAGAACGCCTCTAAAGATCTATTAAAGAAAGATTTGCTCATGTAGAATCCTTATAAAACATAATCTCAGATCAGATTCCTCCTTATAGTGAAGGAAAAAGGAGAGTGAGCTCCACGACCATCTAGAAGCAGAATTCCAAAGCCTCTACTAAGTCTAAGATGTAGGCTGGGGTACCTCAAATGCTTAGGCTCTTCTTTCAGGGTGTGTCAAGCACATTAACTCAGTGGCCAATACAAAGTGCTGAAACTAGATAGAAACTGTTTGCAACTGTAGTTCACTGGCTGAGAACTAGGGATGAACACAGAGTTGCATCTATCACCATGACTCCTAGGAACACAAATATAGAACACAAAATATTTGCTACTACTTCTACTGCACAGACTGCTTCATGGGAGGCTTTGGGAGGAGTCAGGAGAGGGAATATTCTTCCAGCAGAACAAAAAGCTCATTAGACTTGGAGCTGCCATTCTCTTTCCTTACATCAGCAGCAGCACGAGGAAGGGTAAACACTTCCATCCTGTAGTTGTAGCTGACTCCAGCTGTGAAAAGCAGACAAGGTTGCTGCCACCCTACGACAGCATCTGGACTTGGAGTGATTGGTGCATCTTTACTGCTGTGATACCCAGGTGGAACTGTAGACTCACAGCTACACCAACTGTAGAGAAACAAAGAAGTCTCACTCCCCTTGGGACTGAAGGCTTGTTCATGCTGTAGGCAAATAGCTTATACCCACTAACATGTACTGTGGAACAATGGTCTATATTCCGTCAATTATATTTGAAATAAATGCTGATTGGCCAGTAGCCAGGCAGGACGTATAGATGGGACAACCAGATAGGAAGTAGAGGTGGGTCAATGAGAACAGGAGAATTCTGAGAAAAAGAAAGCTTGGTCTTCAGTCCTGACTCAGCCAAAGAACAAGCAAGATGTGACTGCCTCGTTGAATAAGGTACCAAGCCACACGGCTAGCATAGACAAGAATAGTGGGCTAAAATAAGTTATAAGAGTTAATAAGAAGCCTGAGCTAAAGGGCCAATCACCTTATAACTAATGTAGACCTCTGTGTGATTTCTCTGGGACTTAAGGATTGCAGGACAGAAACCCCGACAACAATGTTGGTTAAGTAAGAGGGAAAACTAGAATGTGATATAGGAGACAGATGACAAATGTCAATGACAACATTGGGATTTTTTTCAGCCAAGGGACCTCTATATTTTTATTCTGCATTTTTATAGATTGTTTCACTAACCATAGAGTCTCACTTCTAGACTGTCTTATTTGGATACAGTACACTTTCAAAAGCAATTGTTTAAAATGAGATCATCGTGGAATTAGATAGGATATTATCACCATAAGCCTGGAATTCTTGTATGAAGAGAGACATGTAGACACAAGGACAGACAAGCTGAAATGAAATATGAGGGCAGAAACAGGAAAAGAGGCACAGAAGGACAGAGGCAGGCACTGCAGTCAAGCTACAATCTAAGGCACACCCAAGATTAATGGAATCTGGAAGAGAAAAGAAGAAACTCCATCTTGAGGTGGATGATAGGGACAGTAAACCTGTGAACGCCTTCATTTTCTTGTTTAAATGCTCTGTAAGTTCTCACGACTAAATCGCTTTAAGCCATTCAGTTTGTACTGATTTGTGATAACCATGCTAAGAAAACAATATACCAACGGCACTAAATGCTTTTGTAGAAATTTCAGTTATGTATATATTTTAAGGCTCAGTTATGAATGTATCCAACTAGTGCAAGAAATGGGCCATGGAGAGAGACTCTGTGGACCATTATTTCCTCAGTTATTGCTCTTTGTACCAGCCACGTACGGGTGAGCCATTTTACACGGTGAAGGTTGTGTGTCTTTTATCTCCTGAATGGTCTTTTGTTGGTTTTTTTTTTTTTGGCATGAGAAACTAACAGTTCCTGTTAAGCAAAGGCGTGTATAATGTGACTGGCACCATGAGAAAATTAATGCACTAATCTTTACCAGTGGGCGATGGAAGCTGGTAGCTGAGATTCCCACTCCCTCATCTAGGATTAACTGTCTCAGATGATTTCTACGTGGTTCTAAAAGCATCCTCTGCAGTCACCAGATCGAAGGTGTATATCTGTTAACGCTCTCTATGCCCTCCCTCATTTCACTCTTTTCTTTCTTCTCTATTATTTTCTAGGATCTGTTCTCACATCTAACTTACAAGGAATGTGCAGTGTTTCCTACTGCTAAAGAATCCAGGATTTTTTTAAAAAAGCAATGAAGCTAATATTTTTGGTTATCACAAAACAAACTCTAGTGTATTGTCTTCCATATAATAGTTCTTCTATAAATATTATATGTTACAAGAATGAAGAGAAAATAGCATCGAGCTATCAGTGATTGCATATTACATACATATAATTAACTGTATATTCAAATAACGTAATATCTTTGTCATGATCCAGGCTGCAAGTCTTTTTCTTGCCAGCATGAACACTGTGAGTAAATTTATTTAAAACAGTAAAACAAGCCTGCTGTGTAAAGTTGATAATTTACAACCTTAATAATGTTATTAAAAATTACATTCCTAGTGTTTACATAATCTCAGAGAACCACGCAGAGTCCAGGTCTTTGCCTCAAGCACTGACCCCTGGTAGGAGATCATGTGACTTTTCTCACCTTTGTTCTTTCAGGTCAGACACTCTCTGATCAAAGGTCATAGAAATTCCTATTCATTATTCGATGAAACAAATCTTTCTGAAAAGCTTTGTACAATCCCAAGGCAAATTTCTCTGTCCCTAGATACAGAACCCTAGAGAAAAGTGGAGAAGAAATGGATGAGCACAGATCTACCTCAAAATGGTCCTGTCTAACATGACTGTGTCTCTTAAGCCGGGGCTGGAATAGGTGGAATCCTTGGCTTGCTCTCTGGCATTCCAAATACGTGCAGCACCCCGGAGTACACCAATTGATGAGGGTTATAAGGAGCCCTGTCCCTGCCCTACTCCATTTATCACTAGGGTCATGGTGCCTCCATCTTGTGACCTTGTGTTTTCTCATTTCCAGTCTCTTAATGGATCAGGAGAGGGAAGACCTGCTCTCTGGTTTTCTAAGGAAGAAGGATCTTCACATTGGATAACGTTTTCCCACATTGCTGTCTGATGCTAACCCTGCACGGACTCTTTTGAAAAGAAGAAGGGTCTTCAGGCCCACCAGCTTCACCATTTTTCTGTTTGATGAGGACTGCAAGCACTTAGTGAATTCTATCTGTCTTCTGCGGCAGTGCTATGTTTTGAGTGTGAAATGTTCTCTGATAGCTCCTGTGTCTGAACTCTCTGTCCTCAACTGGCAGAACTGTTTTGGGAGGGTCCAGGAAGAATCTGAACATGCGGCCAAGCTGACAGATGCAGACTCTTGGGATGGGATTATGATTTAGAGTGAGGACTGCTTCTACCCTAAGCTTTGTCATACTTTGGGTTTACCATGCTATGAGAGAGCAGCAGGGACTTTCCTAATGACCCAGATGAAGATCGTCCTGACTGACAGGCTGTATCTGCCATGCTGGAAGGTGGCTCCTTAACCTAGCTGATGGCTGTATCTGCCATGCTGGAAGGTGGCTCCTTAACCTAGCTGATGGCTGTACCTGCCGTGGTGGACTGTATCTCCTTAAACCAAAAATGAAACTCTCCTTCCTTGTGTCTTCTATTGTTTTATCACAACAAGGAAAAATCAATCACCACAAATGGACCAAGTATACAAATTAAAAAAAAATGCTGGAAATACATTCGAGATGTAGGTGAGGGAAAATATTGAGGTATTTTTAGAATTTGATGAGGAAAGATCATGATTGGGTAGCTTTCTTTTTTCACAGATTGCTTTTTCTACATCTGCGTAACTCTTAAATGTGAGCTTACGTTACTGGGTGACTTCACTCTGACTCTCTTTATGCTTTACTGGTTCCACTGGTTCTCCAGACAAGGGCAACCAGGAAACTGAACTAGAGGATGTAAAGTTGTCATGGATTCAAATTAAAGTCTTATCCTTGAATATTTGCTCAAAAGAAAAATTATACCCATAAAGTCTCACCAACATGATTGCCAAGCATGAGTTGAACAACCATAGACATGCTAAAGCAGACATGAAAAAGCCCATGAGGTCTCAATCCTACACAAAGAGCTGCGGACAGGAAGGAGACACCAACTGGTTTATCCAATGCCCAATGGCCAGCTCTGAAAATATACAAGTGACATCATACTGCCTGAACAGGTTATAGTTAGGAAAAGGACATATGTGTATATGTGTGTATGCAATATGTAAATGCCATACATATATATTCATTTACATATATTCAGGCAACAATTAATAAAAAAGAGAGGTTACGGACTTGAAAAAGAGCAAGGATGATTTAGATGGAGAAAAGAGAAGGGAGACATATGTTTGTATTATAAATCTCTAAAATGAAAGACAATGAACCCCCCCTAAAAAAGACAAATTAGGAAGCAGATGAAACATCCAGTATCCTGTGGTATAGTCACAAGTTAGTAGCTATTGATAAGTTAAATGAAATTTAAAAGTAGTTATTTTGTAGTTATTGAATAGGTAACTTGAAAAAATCTGCAATTTGATACAATATAAATATTTTTGGATGGAACCATTCTAATATTAAAAGCTTATTTTAAAGATAAAATACACATTTTCTTTTTTCCACAGATACCCACTATGGTCTCACTTATAGTGAAGAGATGTCACAATATTTCTAATTGCTTAACAGTAGGTGATCAGTAAAATAATTTAGATAAGCTGCTTGGGGTGACCAGAAGAGAGGAGCCAGTTGAGTGTTGAGGAAGCAGAGGAACGTCTCAAGCTCTCTCAGCAGGGTATGAAAAGGCTACAGATAAAGTTAAGTAACAACAAGCTTTTCCCGAAGCAAAGCCCTAGGGAGGTCAGTAAGAGCAAGAGAGAACAGCCTGTGACCAGCTCCATCGCTTGTCAGGTCTCTAGACTCTGGGGAGATGCTCAACGCAAGAAAAAAAAAATGTAGACTTGATTTAAACCAAGATGTAAATTGATTTGTTCTTTTTGCTCTATTGCTGTGGAGAAAGTGGATTAGAGAATATTCGATGGGGCAAAATGCTTATGATCTCTGTTAAATGACAAAACCTGTCACCCACTGAACCACCATGCATCAGATAATGGAATGTCACCATGTCTCTTCTGTTTAGGTGGTCTTCCTGAACTTTGCAGTTGGCCAAAAGACAGCTGTCAAGTTGAAAGAGGACTTCATGACTGATAAAGAACCTGTCATTTGTGTATGTTCCAGTATAGGTATAAGAGGGTTCTGTTCGACTTCAGTCTCCCTTTCCTCTTGTATTCTATGGACTGGATTTCTTCTCAGTCTACTGTGTCTAGGATATTGTTGAGGTGGACGAGCGTGGGGAATGGCTTAGCAACCTAAGATTTGGTGTAGGAAGACCTGCAGCTTGTAAGTACCCACCTACTGGGGCGTGGCCTCTTACACTATACACATGGATGAAAAATCTGGGTCCGTCCCTTTTCTCCTTCCCCTTGCTCCTTTCCACCAGCTGCTCGTTTTGGATCACGTGATTCAACCGGTCAAGCGAAGGATTCTGATTTGTGAGTTTACCCCTAAATAAATACCTATTTCTCAATTCTGAGCTAGTGTGGGATTTCTTTGAAGTGTCTGGTCACAAGGATTCTGCTTGGCTTGGGTTATGCATACATCCCTCTCCTACCAATGCACCGGGCACCTTTAGACCTCGCCCACCTCCGTGAAGCTGTATGTACACCCACTTCAAAAAATGCCATGGACCCTTTCTCCTCGGCAATCCTATAGAGAGGCCCATTCCATGTCACCTTTATCTTGAGACCCATCCTTGAAAATGGGTCAGTCCAGCCTGGACTGGCTAGGGGAATATGAACAATAAGCCACGTTTTGTCTTCTGATTGAACTTTTAGGTAGGAACCCTTTTACTCTCTTATGCCTGTGTATAATCAGATATACATCATTAAAATCGGATTCGATATAGGAAAGGACAGGGACAGTAGATTAAACTTTACATTATCAGAGCCTATCACTCAAAGCAGACAGCCACGCTCTCACTGTGACCCCTTACCAACTGAACTCCATGAAGCGAAATTTCAAACAATAACTGGATTTCCTGAGTACTTTTTGACTCATGGGTTTAGTGACTCATCTATACTATCATTTTGCCTTTAAATAAAATTTCCCCTGTACTTCATAATGTGTGAAACTTTACCAAGACCTAGAAACACCTGACCTAGACACCCACCCCCAGCCACTGGTGTCATCATGACACTGTTATAGCATAAGAAAGAAGTTATGTACTTAAATTATTTCTCAGCAGTCTTCAATACTATAAAGTTGAAAAACATCCTGCCATATTTTTTCTATTGTTATGAAGAGATACCATGACCAAGGCAACTTACAAAAGAAGGAATTTGATTGGGGCTTTTCTTACAGTTCAGAGTGGGTAGTCCAAGATCATCAAGATGGGGAGACAGGTATGGTCCAGGACCACTAGCTGAGAGCTTATCTCTCCTCTGCAAGTACCAGGCAAAGAAAGGCAGAGAAAGCTAACTGAATGGCATGGGTTTTTTTTAAACCTCAAAGCCTAACACTAGTAACAAAACTTCTCCAACAAGGCCATACTGTCTCCAACATGGCCACACCTCCTAATCCTTCCCAAACAGACCCACCAGACATAGGGACCAAGCACTAAAGTATGACTCTAAGGGGACCTTTCTACTTCAAATCACCACACATTTATTTGCCTCTCTTTAACTAAGGTTGAAAAGAAATGATTTTACCTGTACATTAAAGAAAAACAGTAAATATTTTTGGACACCTACTGCTTTGGCTTAATTTGTCACCTATTACTTTTTCTAGCTTCTTGAGGAACATTTCAGAAAAAGTTAATTGTGTATCTTTGGAGGTGGACCTTTGGGAGAACAGAAGCAGCTTGTTATCCATCTCCCTTATCTTTTCCAGCTCACGGTACAAATTGACCTAAATCAACCAAATTAACGGAAAACATGTAGGAGGTTAGCGTATGTGCCCTTAAGTGATTGCCATGGTGAAATCACGAAACGCATCCAATTTTAAACTGAACTTGAAGGGAGATGAGAGGATGTTAAGTAACTATATATTTCCTCTCAAAATGTTTCAGTGACAAATTCCATCTTAAACAGTTAGATGATTATAAACCCTGAAATTAAATTTCATGATGAATAATTAAGCACAGCTCTTCAGCGACTCTGGGAGAAACCACATTTTCTACAGTACAAACACTTGAAGTAATCGATTGGAAGTCAGTTGGCAAGGCACTGAAGTATAATTTTCATTTCTGAAGAACCCATTTCCACTTCACTGGCCATGGTGTGTATAACAGCCCCTGCAAGTTCCATTTGAGGGGTGACATTGGATAATCAGGGGTATCTTTTGTTCTGGGAGTGTTGTTTTTGCTTTGCAATGCATGTATGTCTCTGTGTGTGTGTGTGTGCGCATGCACGTGTGCGCACATGCGCTTATGCGTGTGCTTGTACTTGTTCATGCGCATATGTGCTTGAGTGTGTATATGGCTATGTGTACATGTATTCAGGTGCCTGAAAAAGCCATAAGAACATGTTCTTGAAGCTGAAGTTACAGGTGGTTGTGAACCTTTTATAGTGAGTGCTGGGAATTAAACTTCGGTCCTCTGCGAAAGCCTTATGTGCTCTTAACACTGACCCATCTCTCTAGCCCTTGTTCTGGCATTGGGGCACTCCGTCATGAGTGAGTCCTCACTTGGCTTTAGAAGTCTGTCGTATGAGACAGTTCAACTTAAACTATAAACCAGAGTGAACTGCAATTCCGTGGAAAGGCCGCATGCTACGTGTATTGAAGATTCCTGAAGACCAGCGGTCTGACTAGAAATTTTTAATTTTGGTGGATTTTTGGAATATTGCAGATCCTGAACTAAAAACATCTTGGACTACCTTCAGTACCTTCTGTTGACGTTCATTATCAACCTCTGTATAGGACCTAATGTCATTTTAGCTGTATGCTAAAACCTCTGGAATATATTAACTTAGCAGATCACTCATTTCTCCTGGCCCCAACACTAAGGATGCTACAATGACCAAAGTTTGTAGGAGAGATTTCTTGTCTTGGGACCTGCCTACTTAGTCCCCACCAATATATTTATGACTTTGTTTTGTTCTTTGACTATAATCTCTTCCTCAGAGGAACATGTCCATTTAGAGCAACATGAATTTCATTCTCAAGCCACAGTAATTCATATTTGACTCAGAATGGGCCATTTCTTATAACCTGGGGAGGAAAGTGTGGGTTTGCGTCACTAATAGCAACTGGGCTCAAACATCTCCCTATTTATATAACTGTCCTCTGGAGCTATGACTGGAAACAACCAAAATGTAATGTTAAAGTTTTGTTCTAGAGTTCAGGGCCCAGCCAGTGTGCGAGTATTACCCAGAGAAAAAGATCGTGACTTCCGTTTTGAGAGAAAAGAAAAAGAAATCATGGATTTTTAATAATTTTAATTTTTAATAATTTGACTGTGACCCAAAACAAATGACTTAGTTTATTGGTCTAGTTAAAATGTAAAAACAACTTTTATTTAACAAGTGTTACAGAAATAGTGACTGGTTGGATTTATCTCATGGATATGTAGAAAAGAGCCACAGGCAGAGAGCATCAGGACCCCAGGCCAGCATCCGCATCACTGCTAGCAGTGACTCTACGTCACCTTCCAGTTCGCCAAGTTCTGTCTCCCATTCTCCATGTACTGGTGTCAGGAAAGTATCTGTCCTTCTCCATTCCTGGTTGCATGCTTTCTCCATGCTTTCAGTCCCCAGGGTTTCCAAACTGGCCAGCGCTCTATGCCGTAAGTAGTCTTGGTCTGTTCAATGATTCTATTCTCTGAGAAATTAAGGATCTGCAGAACCTTAATAGAAGAACCCCCCCTACTCCCCACCAAAGGGCCTGTGTCCTGCTCATAAAACCTGTGAACTGGTTGGCTTCAAACAAAGGGAAGTCAAGGTTAGAGATGAAATTAAGGTTGATTTCCAAGTGTGTATGTGTGTGTGTGTGTGGGGGGGTATTTTGTATTATTCAGATGAGTCAAAAGTAATCACAAATTTCCTTATAAATGTTAAAAGAAAGCCAAAGAGAAATAAAGAAATAAAGATTGTGGCCTCCTACTAACCATGGATGGCCAGAAAAGGCAAGAAAATGAATCCTCCCCCTACAACTACCAAACAAAACACGGCTCTTCTATGCCTTCATTTTGCCTGTGTGAGAACAGTGCTGGATTCTGTTCTGGTTAGTTTTGGTTGACTTGATATAAACTAGAGTCTCCTGGGCAAAGAGAACATGAATGTCTTCATCAGATTGGCCTAGGTACAAGGCTGTGGAGCATTTTCTTAATTAAAGGTTAATGTGGCAGTACCTAGTCCACTCTGGGCAGTGCCACCTCTGGGCAGGCAGCCTTAGATCATATATAAAAATGAGCTGAGCAAGCAGTTCCCCCACAGTCTCTGCTTCCAGGTTCCTACCCTGAGCTCTTGCCTGACTTCCCTCCGGGATGGACTTTAATCTGTAGGTAAACGAAACTCTCGCCATCCTTAATTTGTTTTTGATCGGTGTTTTATAATAAAAAATGATAAACAAACTAGGCCAGACCTCTACTTCTAGAGTGATAAGACAAAGTGAGCCATTAACTTTGAAGTAACCTGCTCAGACTGGTTCACCTAACATCAGTATAGTATTGAATGTGAAAAACTAGCTTGCTCTTCCCCCAAACATGGGCTTCCCTCCACAGTATTTAGAATTGGAAATACTATGGAAATTGCTATAGCCAGGAATTCCATTTTCTGGCTTTTTGCATCTAGCAAAGTCGTGCAACTAGCTTAGATGTTTTTTATTTTGATTTCTTTTCTTCTGGGCCAAAGTAATTAAATTAAAGATATTTCCCCTTTCTGGGACTCACTACAAAGACCTC
This sequence comes from Bramus lutescens, assembly GCA_001685075.1. Lineage (NCBI taxonomy): Eukaryota > Metazoa > Chordata > Mammalia > Rodentia > Cricetidae > Bramus > Bramus lutescens. Next base: position 228,738 of record LOEQ01000373.1, read on the forward strand.
CATACTACAAGACATAGCCTTGGCCTTGAATCACCATCCAAACAGAAACCCCTATACTGACATTTTATATATAATTTGATTCAATAACTTTAAAGGTTTACTGTTAAGGCAGCAATCCTTTTTTTATAGCAAAGGTATTGTCTGACGCTAAATTTGTTGTATTTTACTAGGCAAATAGCTAGAAGTGTCCTTCCTTATCACAATCCTTTTATCTCTTCAGGAAATTGCAAGTGCTTTCTTAGTGGTTTGTGAGGCTAAAGCTGAAAGTTAAACACCCTCTAATCTTCCTGTTGATACAATCTATAAATACCCCAAGGCCTTGGGGACCTTCATTCCTTGCTATGACAGTACTAGATATTTCAGGTCTTTGTGCTGCGGACGTCCAGTGGACAGCAAACAGGATTATAGGAAGTTCAAAGCTTGGGTTCTCACCCACTTGATGTTGCAATGTGCAAACCGCCTTCCCAGTGGTACCCTTTTGTTAAATGAGGCCTTGTCTCTTCGCTGCCTGGTCTGCAGAGCAATACCCTCCCCTTCACCTGTCACCCTTAGGACTCTACATGCATTGCAAAGAATGTGTGAAGAGAAATCATTACTTCAGGGACAACTGGCCTATGAGTGCCAGAAATGCATAGATGGTTTTTAAAAAGGGGTTGGTGTTAGATACCTGGGATCCAGCAGTCAAGAGAGTAGTGTTGTGTGCAGCTCTCTTTCTCTGGCTGCAGAATTTGACCAGGTAGAGTACCTGTCCTGCTTCTGCCATCTTGTAGCTCTGTTCTTAGAAACGGCCTTTCTCAATTCCTCCTCCGTGAAATGAGGAAATAACCCATTTTTGAAAATGTATTATGAGAAGTATATTGTCGTTTGATTGTGTAGACTAACCACAGTATATGGTTGTTAACAAGAGATGGTATTATCAATCCCTTTGATGCAACTATTCCAAGTCAGGGCACACCTGAAGGATCTAGTGGTCTGCAGTGTCTATAAGATGGTGCATTAGTATATAATCATACACCTTCTCCTTGTGTAACTGGCTTTCCTAGAATCCACCAATGAAGCTACTTCCTGTCTGGCTTTTGATATATGACACATTTGGGTTTTGAAGTCACCATTGCAAATCTATTTTCATTACACACTAACTTTTTTTTTTAAAAAAATTCATTTATATATATATATATATGAGTTACGCGAATCAGTTATACAAGTCAGATGGTCTTGTTGAGCTGCCTGGCCAACCTAAACAGTACAGTGTTGCCATTTACAGGTACAAATTTTTTGTTAGACCTGTGAGGCTATTAGATGATGTGGGATGTCCTTCTGTATATGTTTTTGCTTTTATTGGTTAATAAACCTGCTTTGGCCTATGGCTGGGCAGATTATAGCCAGGCTGGAAGGGATATAGAGAGAGAGTAGGCAGAGTCAAGGAGGCGCCATGTAGCTGCAGAAGGAGACAGATGCCAGACAGAACTTTACTGGTAAGCCATAGCCTCATAGCAATAGATTAATAGAAAGGGATTAATTCAATATGTAAGAGTTAGCAAGGAATATGACTAAGCTATTGGCCAAATAGTATTACAATTAATATCATTTCTGGGTGATTTTTCGGGTCAGAGCTGTCGGGAAACAAACAAGCAGTCTCCGCTTACAGTTACGTTATTTACATATCACTGAAATGGAGAGATGAGGATGAAATGGAGATTTAGGAACGCGCCTGATTAGGGAAGTTGCTACACACAGTTTTATTTCTGTGCTTCAACAAACATTGCTGTGAGTTAAAGATGCTAGTTATGGAACAAAGAAGAATTGCAAGAGACAATAAAGGAGATAGTACTCTGGACAGAAAATGGAAAGAAGCAGGGAAGACTTTCAGAGAAAATAACAAAAACCTCTAATGAAAGATTGAATGCAGCCTCTGTGGTACTGAGCTATTTGGATATTATGGCTAGTGTCCCTATATATGTGATATCTGTTTCTCTACACAAAACTAATTTTTATTCCTTTGGGCACATATCCAAAAGTAGTGTGGCTTGATCACATAAAAGTTCTAGTTTTAATTCTTTGAGGAAATTGCATACTAATTTCCATAGCAACTGGGCTAATTTACTTTACTATTGGCAGTGAAAGAGCAACCTTCGCACACCTCATCCTTCTTTATCCTTATATTACTTGTAGATGTTTGGTTTCATGTTGAAAGTCATTTGGACAAGAGTAAGATGAAATCTCATTGTAGTTTTGATTGACATTTTCCTGAGGGCTCAAGAAGTTGAATATTTCAAAACAAGCCAAATTATGGAATCATCTTAGGTGGTAAACAGTGAATGAATGGTGAAAATTGTATAAGATTATATGCATGCATGTGTGTGTATATGTGTAGAATATATAATATTCTAATATATACATCAGCGTAAATCATTACATATATGTATATATATGTTTGAGTTTTACTAAAGCATAAATAAGAGAAAGATTATATTGTTTTCAGGAAAATTAATTGAATTGGGTATCATCACAGTAAATAAAGCAATTTTTCTTACAGAGAAGTGCTCTCATGTGTGAGCTCTAGGGGAAAAATACAAAGGACATGAAAATAAAAAAAAATACTAATGATGTGAAAGGAGAAGGGAGGGGAGGGAATGGAAAGGGGATGATCAAAATGTATTGTGTGTGTGTGTGTGTGTGTGTGTGTAAATAACACAATGAAACTTCTTACCTTGGTCAGTCTATGTATGCAAATAAAACCAGTCCGTAGAAAGCTGGAGAGTTTTCCTAATGAATATTAATCACTGTAGGTGGATTTTCTGTTTCTATGTGATGATGAGATAATTAGCCCATCAAGTTGAGCAAAGACCAAAGAGACCCTCTCCCCCAGGGGGTCCACATGGTGAATGACTGTTAGGTCTTTAGTAGGAATCAGGAGTTGGGAATTCTAATTGTGTTCTATCAGCAAGACATAGAAACTCAGGGTCATGATTTTGCCATTAATACCAGGGTTGTGTTTTGATAATCATTGAGACATTTTCTCTATTCTAGAGACAAATATACTGGCAAAGGCTTTGGAAGCGAAAATGCAATGTGATCATTTTAGCAGAAGCGGAAGAGTGAGAAGGGAATGAACTCAGTTCACCTGCAGCTAGAGCTTCATCTCAAAGAAGGCCTGTGTGGTAGCATCGTTGAAACCTGAGTCAGGCCATCTGTATACTTGCCAAAAACTCTGGACAAGGAGTAGCCGTGGAAACGCATGCCAGATGTCTCAAGAGGTGCATAAAAGCATCTCAAAACCAAGTTGGAAGGAATACTTGAAAAAAAAAACTGGGAAAGGTAAGAGTCTCTGCTTATGGGGAAAGCAAAACCTGTGATTGCTCCTCTGAATATTGGACATAGGTCAAGGCAAAAATTCCACCCCCTGAGCGGGCTTTGCAAAGACTAATTTCATAGCCATACCCTGCTACGGATCCTTGGACAAAGGATCTTTGATAACACCATCTCTTTAGCCTGAGCTAATCTCCAGGCAGGGTGGCCAGGACTACTCGGCTGCCACCAGATCTCCTGTTCCATGCTTAATCACTTAATCCAGTGAACCTCCAAAGAGTGTGTGCCTCTGCAAAAGATAAAGAAAGGTGCCTCGAGAATATTTCTGATGCCAGTGCCGAACTAAATTTCTTAAAAAAAGAATGAAAGAAAGAAAGAAAGAAAGAAAGAAAGAAAGAAAGAAAGAA
>LOEQ01000373.1:235019-246242 GCA_001685075.1 Bramus lutescens
ATTAATTAACCAATGAAAGCAACAGATAGATAGAAGACACTCCTACATCACAGACTTCTGTGCAGATCTCAGTATACATGCCAGACTCTCTCAATATGTTACAGCTTGCCAAGGTCCTACCTCCCTTATTATCTAATGCATCATGATTTCATATTAAAGACAATAATTTGTGAATCTTCTTACTTAAGACATATGTTGTTTTTTTTTTTTAATTTCCAGTATTGTTTCAACTCCTTGAAAGCTTTTCCCAGGCTTTCTCATGTCTTTGAAGATTTGGATACATAAAAGCAAATCTAAGTTTTGGAATAAATGTTGCTTCCCCAAGCAAAATAGTAGCTGAGTAAACCAATCAAAGTTGACTACCCTGTTACATTTAAAACAATCAAAGTCTCAACTATCCTGTTACATTTAAAACAATCAAAGTCAACTATCCTGTTACATTTAAAACAATCAAAGTGGACTATCCTGTTACATTTCCTGGACTTAGATTTCAGGTTACTGGAGCCCAAAATGTAGCGAATAGTGACATTACAGGTGAGATTTTGTGTTTTGAATTTTAGTGTATTATGATTTCTTTTAATTAACCACTGAGTGTTCCTCATTTAAGGCAATGATCCTCTCTGTTCACAGTGGCTATATTGTAATTTATCCAGAGACCTTCACTAGTTGGTCTGTGATCAGAAACCTAATAAATAATCCTGATGTGTTAGGAATTGTAAAATCCTTTCCTGAAACAATAAACTATTTTATTATTAGATATACTATTTTCCTTGCTAAATACTGATCAGTTGTGATACTTGGTGACATTTTTATAAACATAACTGATCTTTTTATTTCTTTTACATTAAAGCAGAATATTATAAACTGGAATGCTCACTCAACCAGTGTTTTTCATGCATGTACTGGGACTACAGGCCTTCATTTATACGCATTTAAAATTTTGGTAAAGTAGAAAATGGCAAGTATTAATAAAGGTACAACATTAAAATATCCTGGGTAAAGGATTGGATTCTATTTCTTCAAAGTTTCTTTCTCCTTGCCAAGAGTTCCTAATTGCTTTGAGCTTTAAAAACATCCATCTGCACCAACGTTTCCCTGATGGCAATCCTATTTTGAACATACTGTTAGAAATCACTTTAAAAATTGTTTAGAGAAGAAAATGCTATTTCATCATAGCATAAGTAGGCACATTTTAAAATATTTTAACCATTAACTTTTTAAGGCAGATTTTGCAAAAATGAAAGACAGCTATTGTAAATCAGCGTGAGAATGGATTCTGCAATCAGAACAGGGGTGTTCCTGATTAGGGGATAGCCTTGTTAGCACACCCAGCCTTCTGCACATTATTTTCAGAACTTGGAACAGACATATAATTGAACCCATTCAGAGTACTTTTTTCTTTACTAGGAAAAATAAAGAAACTCTGTGCTTTCCAACTGCTGTTTTCAGGACTGGTGATAACACTCTATTAAAATAATAGTTGATGACTCTTGGGTGCACAAGTACGCTAGATACGGAGCTAACTACTTTACATACTTTGGTCAGCTCAAGCCACACTCCAGGGACAACAATGTTTATTGCAGTTTATAAATGAGAAACCAATAGCTCTGATAATTGCCTTGCATAACGGTCAGCATTTTGCGGCACCTGTCTAGGTCCACTTATTTGACACTACCGCGTCTAGGAGGTAAGGTCTTAAAACTTCCTAACATTCCCCTGGTCCTCTGCAACTGCTGTGGATTCTGAGGCATACCGTAGAAAGGAAGACAGGAGGACAAAGATAACTTGGCATCTGGAGCCAAAGGAAGGAGAAGTTAATTCTTCAGCAAGAGAGAGAGAACAGAAGAGAGAGGCTCTTAGATACTAAGAACATTTATCCCCTGAGAGTTGCGAGCACGTGGGAGACAACCAGCGCGGAGGAGAAACGGAAAGGGCGCCTGTGCTGATTCCATTTTACAAAAGCAGATTTGCAGAAATCACTTCTATTGGCGTGGTAGGGCTCTTGTAACAAAGGGGTGACTTAAGCCACAGAAGTGCTGCTCTTCCTGGAGACTCTAACTCCCAGTCTCAGGAGGGATGCTTCTTTGGGACTGCTGTGAGATGTTAGCTCCAAGCCTCATCCCTGGTCTGGAGCAGGCATTAGCTCCAAGCCTCATCCCAGGTCTGTAACAGGCATTAGCTCCAAGCCTCATCCCGGGTCTGTAATAGGCATTAGCTCCAAGCCTCATCCCAGGTCTGTAACAGGCATTAGCTCCAAGCCTCATCCCGGGTCTGTAGCAGACATCTCCCTATATCGTCAAGCAATTTCCCTTTTATTGTGTACGGTTCGAATTTCTCTCTTATGGGGACAGAGTCATATTAGATCAGATCCTACCTTAATAACATCACTTTAACATACTCCGTCTTTAAAACCAGTTATCAAAGTCACTGTTGTGGTTAATCTTTTAAAATGTTTTAACTGTTATTAAAATATTATTTTAATAACATCATTTATAAGCATCAGTCTTCCCTTCATAGTCTCCCTTCTATGCCTCCTCCACATTCCTTCCCTCAAACTCTTCCAATGTTCCCTATTCCCTCTCAAATTAATGGTCTCTTTTCCTTTATTATTATCACACACACACACAAACATAAATATAAGCCGCGAGTACATTTAGTATTGTTAGGGTGTATAAGATTTAAAGGCTGGCCACTTGGTCTTGCATACCCTATTTGGGGGTTTATCGCTGGGAATGACCAATTTCCCTCTCTGAGTAAGCTGCAGATATTTGTCTAAGGTAGGTCTTCTTGAGATTTCCTTGTTCCACCTCAAGTCTTCTCCACTATTATTTCCCTCGGCTCTTATGCTCATGAACGGTATCCCATAACTTTGAACCAAAATAAACGGTCTCGTAAGTTGCTTCTGTCAAATATAGTATTTCATCTCACCAATCAGTAACTAAATTAGTTTCTGTTAGAGAGTTCTGGGGTTTAGGTTTTTCACATGAGAAAGTAGAAGGATTAGAACACAAACCTTCATCTTATCATTTAACAAATAACAAAGTTTACTTATTTTTTTTCTAGATGGAAAACTGTGAAGTACTCAGCATTAAGTGTATTTAGGAGGAATTATGGACTCAAAGCTGAAGCAGATATAACTTTCAAGCTTCTTATCCAGCACCTACCTCCCAAGACAGTGCCATTAGCTGGGGACCAGGCATTCACACCATGAGTCTGTGGCCATACTTCACACTCAAAGTACAGCAACAAAGTGGCGTCTTATATAGCAAGAGCCAACAAAACAAAACCTAACATTGATACATTCCAAATAAAAGTGTTATTTAGAGGAAACCAGCATCCTAAGAGATCATCTTAAAGCTGGAAGGAGTCTCATTATGGAAGATGTGGATTGGGCAGTGAATCAGAGGACTTTGGTTTTTAATTATAAGCACTACTGAACTCTTTAATTAAAAAATCTCAGAAAGAATGAAATAGATAAGGTAATTTATTGATTATAAATTAATTGTTTCTATGACATGGTCTAGAATCAAGAATCAAATATGACTGCAAATATAAGAAAACTCTTCCCAGAGTAAACATTTTTGTATAAAAAGACTTTTTGTTCATAGCATATTCTAAAAAATAATAGAGAACTTCTAGAGAGAGAATAAAATTCATTGGAATTGCTGGAAACATTTTACACTTAGTGCTGAGGGGAAAGCTGGGATCTGTAATAGTTTATTTTAGCTATTAAGAACTTAAGTTGGCATGGATTTGAGTTGGCGTGCACATGTACCTACTTTGTGTGCTTTTCTCTCATTACCCAACAGCTCAGTCCAGGCTATTGTGTGTTATTTGGGGGTTCAGGTTGCTTAGGTCCTGGTGGAAGTCAGAGCTTCACACTTACAGAGACCCAGAGTGTGGCCAACAGACTCTACACATTTTTGATGAATGAATCTAAACCTTACTTTTTTCTATGAATCCAGGGGTTTGGAGAGAGGGGTTAGAGAGCCCTCCATTTTCCACTGAGGAAGACCCAACGGGAACAGCATGAGAGTGGAGTAAAGACCGAACTTGTAAATCCATTCCTTTGTTCACACTCTTGCCCTTTATTACCAGAGACATTTCTTGTAAAATGAATTTACCTACCTGAAACTTTCCCTAAACCCAGGAAAGCCAAAAGCTGTGTTTTAACTGCCCTAGATAAGGCTAACCCCCTCACCCTTTCCACTTTATAATACAATTCTCATCTTCACCATCAGTACATTTAAATTTTGAATAATTTGTATGGCGGTTAAGAAAGGTTGGGGACCAAAAGTTGGTGACAATGGGTCTTTTAAAATAAAAACTTAATGAACAAAAGAAGACAAACAAAAGCAAACTCAAATAATGGCAAGTTCTAGAAAGATATACGAGAACCACAGCCAGCTTGTTTTTTGAGAAGTATTCTGATTAGAAGTTGGTTATTGATTTATTTTTTGCACAGGGGATATGCATATGCTACAATGCAGATGGGCAGAACAAAGGACAGCCTGTAGGAACTGGTTCTCTCCTGTGATTATGTAGGATCTAGATATTGGACTCAGTGCATCAGGCTTTACAGCAAGCATCTTAACATACTAAGACATCTTGTCAGCTTCTGATTAACAATTTAAATAAAAATATGGACAATGATGTTCAAATAGATACACAGAAACTCTTCTTGATTTGATTACTGGTTGTCAAATATTAATGGCTACTTCTAATTCTACTGTGCAGGGAATTGTTTACCAAATCATTATAACATGTCCCCAGTACTATTGCTATGACTGTCTTATCACACTTCCCGAGGGGCCCAAGTTCATGTACTGAAGGAGCTGGAATTAAACCTTGGGAAACTGACATTAAGCGGCACTGTCAACCACTCTGCCATATGGTCCACTGGAATGTACAGGGTAAGACAGAGATCATCAAACTATGGGAAGCCCAGTCCCAACGGAGCCATCTTCTACATCTCTGGTCCTGCTCAGGGAACATCAAAGAAGAGGGACTGGAAGAGCCAGAGAACCAGGAAGACTGCTGTGGAACAGTCCGTCCCACAAATGACTGCATAAATGGGACTGAGATGATAGCCATATTGATGGGCATGTTGACGTGGAAGGGGGCTATCCCCACAGGGTGAGATCCCTAGACAAATAGCTACCAACAACTGCAGATTGCTGGGAGAACTAGCTTCTGCCAGGGATGACTCCTCTTTTTGGTTGTCCAATGCACAGTGGCCAGCCCTGAAACCATATACACACAAACAACAAAAACACCCAGGAGGTCGCATGTGTATATAAATGTATTTGTGCATACACATACAAGTCTAGGTGACATAAAAACAGAGACTACTAATTCGTGAATATTACAATTGCCTTTGTCTCCTTACAAAAATAGAAGATTACACTGCTATTGAATATTTTAATCAAGGATTCTTACTCGTTATGGTTTTCAGTTAAAAAAAAGTCCCTTTTCTCAGAATTAAACAATAAGATTTTTAAAGTATGCTAATTTGCTTGTATTTGTTATTCAAATATGCTCATTTTCTGAATAGTAATTTGCTGGTTATTATAACAGTTACTTTGAATTCTCTGCTGCCTGTAAATTAGCTGATGAATGATTTAATTCAAACTCATTTAACACCAAGGTGATTCACAAAGGGAGTGTTGAGAAGTTCTAAGAACAAAAATTTAGGCATGTTCTTGAATGGAACATTTGATAAATGTATGATACATGTACGGTGCAGACAGTGAATGCCGACAGGAGCCTGTGCTGGATGTTTGCTGCCTGTCCAACACTGGGGAGAAACAGCCATGTCATCAGGGGGGTTCTCGTACTCAGCATTCATATCTCTGGGGGCAATGGTCCAGTGGCTCCTTATCAGCAAGGTGTCCGGCCCACCCAAAAGCAGAGGGCTAAGACAGCTTTGTGTAGCTGGGTACCATTTTTTGCTTAGATCGATCCACAGGTCATCCAACAGACCATCTGAACTGAATATAAATAAGACGTTTAGACCAATCAAACAAAATATGCAAATGAACTCATTATCCTGAGACTTAATAAATTCTCAAATGGGGACATCATTACCGTGCAAAATTTCTACCCTCAGCAGTATGTGACCTCAGTGAATGGAGCAAGAGTTTGCCCTCCATAATCCAGGTGCTACCAGAGAGGTGGTCTTCAAGAAATACAAATCTGTCATTACTCTGCTTTATAAAATGTCCATTTGCAGATGAAATATACTTACTAGAAATTATTTGAGCAAAGACCACTGAATTGCACTGCACCCAGCACTAGAATAGGTACAGAAGGACTCCAGAGTTGTCACTTGCTTGGACAGTATTTATGGCTGAGACACAGAAATGATGTGCAGAAATCAGCAATAATGGGATTCAGAGGTGGGGTATAGGCCACCCAGTTGCTGTTACTGACCAAGGCTCAGCTTTCAGTTCCAATGTAGTTTTCAGCATCAGGTTTTCAGGTGGTTCATTTGTTTCTGAGGCTACTTAGTTTAGGACTAGAGAAGAATTTCTGAAGTGCAATTCTGGTATGATTTGACCCCATAAAACTTTCCTTGGTACTCCCAGAAAAGAAAAGTCAGGGGATTATAGTCAGGAAGACAACAGTCTGGAATTTCAATCAAGCCAGATTTTTAAGTCACCATGGGGAAGGAGAAAGGTGAGAATGAACACATCTCTTCTGGAGCCAAGCAGGAGCTGGATGTGTCCTTTCCGTTTATGGCATAGGTCAGAACCTAACCACACTATAGAATGCGTCAAAGGTGCTTGGCAATCAACCATTCCGGATAACTGAGGCTCATGCCGTTGTTCTGATAGGGATGGGCTGAACCTTCATCCAGTAGCTTTTCCACCACAGAGTCTTCTGTCAATGTAGAGTCTGCGAAGAAGAATGGCATGTGGGAGGCTGCTCACTATGCTGATATGTCTGCCCAAGTTTTTTTCGTGTTCCAGGCTCCATTCAAACCTAGAAGCCTTGGCTGGGCTGGACCAATACCCCAAGATAGAGAATGTGTTACCTCAAAACCTGAAGTGCTTCCTTCTTTATGGTAGAAGGTATCTAACAGGCAACAGACTATAGTTTCAGAGGGAACATACCAGCACACACTCAAACTTAGCATCAGGATTTTTTTTTTCTTTCTGAAATGTCATGTCCTTACCCCCTTTGAATTTTATCTCTGGGAGTGTGTATGTACCTCTTGCTAGGCCTCCCAGCATGGCAGCCATTTCTTGCGCCCCATTGCCAAGCACCAGGAAGTCATTGATATAACGGACTGGTACAAAGAGACTGGGAACTTAGGCAATTGTAATTTCTAGGATTATATTATGATGGGAGGATGGAGAAATAGATTAGCGCTGCAGAAAAAAATATGAATGAATATGTTTGTGCCAGTTTCAGGAATGCAAACCCTCTCACGTTTCACATCCTCTTACCTGACCAGAATATCAAAGAATGCATTCTCCAAATCAATGACCACATAGCTTGGAAACCAGGGAGACATGACGAATCTGTTCTCTCCAGAAGACTACACTCAGCACAGCAGAAATGAAGAAAAGCTGCTGCTTATTTGAGCATGCTGTAGCCCAAGTTACAGTAACTCTTCACAATCCATCTTTCTACAGGAATCAGCTTAGCATAGCGAAGGCGAGAAAAGATTCAGACAACTCTCTCTGCAGCCTTTTGGATCTTTATTGGTGGCAATGATCAATGATCACTGCCATCCCTTTCTAGGTATACATGATGAGTAAAGAAACAGTTTGTGTTAATTACAGGCAAAAGAAACGCTAAATTGCCGACTCATTCACCAGGGGTGCAGTACAATTTAGGTTGAAAGTTCAAGTCAGAGAGAATACTAATCTGAATGTATTTACCATGTGGCTGATTATTTTTTGTATTACCAAACATAAATTATTTAGTATTTCAACTCTTAATTTCTCTACTTGTAAACAACGTGGGTAATAACTTCCTCCAGTCTGTAACGGGAAAGTAAACAGATGAACATAAAAAGCTTCTTTAATGATGGCAGGCATTTGATGCTGTAGAGGCACATTGGCAGGGTACCAAACACAAACACAAATAAAAAGTGCAATCAAAGGGAAATGCCACACCCATAAAGCTTTGCCCTATTGAATACTGGAAAACATGAAACAGCACCTGTAACTGTGGTCAGTCCAACTACTGAATAACAACAGTTGAGAATGTATAACTTCTGCCAGTGTGCATCCCTCAGGGACAAATCTACCCAGAATCTCAACCACTAGCAAACCCTGTAGAACAAAGGTCCTGTTCCTCAGCACTTCAAGGCGTTCAGAGTACCAGCTCTGAATTCTGGCCCCTCCACCCTCTAGACAGTCTAGGTGTTAAAGACAGGGCCTGAATAAACAGGGGTTCATTTTTTTTTGTTTTTCGTTTCGTAATTCTTTCTTCATAAAAGTTCAGATTTTGAAGACATTTTGTTGATTCCATGTGTTTTCATATGAAATTACAATGCTTGTTAAGTAGAAATGCAGAACTGTGAAGTTCAACTTTGTTGTGAAATGGATGACAGTCTTTGAGATATATATANTCATTAAAAGAAAGCTCTGAGAAAATGGCATTGGTTTCACATGCATGTCTTCATTTTTAACTTAAACTAACTGTGTACTGCAAATGTTTGGAATATGGATGGATCATGCCCTTGAAAGTTCTCTAGAATGTTAAGTAAAAACATGTTTGTTTTTATTGAAAGAAAAGAGGCCCATTTAATATTGCACATTAAATTAAAATTTAGAATATGGTAGTTATAAAGAACCTCCTTAACATTCAGAATTGATTGATTGTCATGAGTGAACACCCCTACTTTATTTATTAAGTTTATATAGCACTGAATCTGAAGTTTCATGAATGTCTATCCATTGTATTTAAACAGTTTTTTAAAAGATTTATTTCTTAAATATACAGTGTTCTGTCTGCAGGCCAGAAGACAGCACCAGATTTCATCACAGATGGTTGTGAGCCACCATGTGGTTGCTGGGAATTGAACTCTAGACCTTTAGAAGAGCAGGCAGAGCTCTAAACCACTGAGCCATCTCTTCAGCCCACAGTATTAGTTAGTTATGTCCCTCAGGGCTGTGATGATATACCCGACCAAAGCAGTTTAAGGAAGGGTTCGCTTGTGTTTACAGTTGAGGGGAAGTGCAGCATAGTGGGAGAGACATGGTAGCGAAAGGGTGAGGCTGAGGGACACATGGCATTCAAAGTCTCAGGAAACGGAGTAATGGATGCCTATACTTAACTTGTTCGTTCTTTTTACTCAGCCTAAGACCACAGTCCATGATGGAAGGGTGTCACCCACACGTTAAGGTGACCTTTCCCACTTCCTTTAACCTAATCTAGTTAACCCCTTGCAAGCATACCTACCCAGAGGCCTATCTCTCAGGTAGTCTAGACTGATGATATTTATATCCAACTGATGATATTTATCATCACTCAAAGTAAGTATTCAATATTCTTCATAGTGTCATTTCCTTTATTGTCTTCATGGAACAGAAAGAAATATCATTATATTATATAGAATTCAATTTGCCTCTCATTTCTCCTTTGTTAATTTCACAAAGCCAGTTTTTAAATAATAAATAATGAATCTCTTTAAGGGTCGTAATCTCAGAGGGTGTTCCTTATCATCTACTCATTATATTTAGGTATCATCCAAGTGAGAACACCAATTAAAACACTAGACACTATTACATCATTGCCAAAGTTTATTTTTCCATTGTAAATCATACAGTGGATAATTGATTAATACCTGTTTCTTGAATACCTGCCTTAGGTAATATGTTTTAGTGGGCATTTTGCAGACATACTAACATTTCACCTTTAAAATAAGCTCTCAGTGTGGATGAAGAACCCTAACTTAAAAATAGGGATATCGTCAGAAAGGATACAATAGTTAATTGGTTGATGTCATCAGAAAGGGTTACAACGGTTGATTGGTTGATGTCATCAGAAAGGGTTACAACAGTTGATTGGTTGATGTCATCAGAAACGGTGACAATGGTTGATTTGTTGATATCGTCAAAAAGGGTGACAATGATTGATTGAAGTACACAATCATTACATTACTCAACCAAAGAGTTCGTGAGAGCTATTCAGAAAATAGCATCAGCATAAGAGATTCAGGCACAGTGAAACACAGAATCTGAGATCATTTCTCATAGTTCAGAAGACTGCCCAGACCAGACCAAGGCACAGACATCTCGGATCTGATGAGGATCTTCTTGCCTTCACGTAAGAAGGTAGATGCTTGAGAAAGTAACTTCTCTTCAAGGGTCTTAATCTCATTTACAGGGAGGAGGACTCTCATAGCACATCACCTCTGAAAGGTACCAGTTTTCAATGCCATCACACAAGCACTGTGTGGTGAGCTGTGGAGGAGCCAACACCATTACACTCATATTACAAATTTGGTTCTTTTCTCACACAATGTATTTTACTATTCTTTTTCAAGATTTAATTATGAAAGGTGTAGACGCCATTTTCTTTTAGTGTTGAAATAGCACATAGGGAGAGCAAGGGGTGTGAGAGTTAGGATGCCCATTGCGGAGGAGAAGTCTTCCTTAATTGCCGTTTTCTACCCACTGGAGCTGGGGGCTGCGTGCACGTGCTAATGAAACCCTCAACTAGATTAACAGGCGTATGTTTACATCAATCTTATAGCAGGTGTGCAGCAAACATTCTCGGGAAGCATTCTAAAATTATAATTTTGATTTTTAATGTTAGTAAGGACCATGCAGTTCTAGTAAATCATTCTTGCTGAGGCAAGAAACTTATTAAGATTTATTTGAAAGCAATGCCTATTGAATGGTAGAAGTTTTGTGTTCTTAGATACATTATATTTAAATGGGAGCAGAGTGAGAAAAAAAATCAATGAAAATTGAGTATCTGGATGTTGTTACTTCATTGCCGATATTTGTTTCCCCTTTGTAAGTCACAGAGTAGGCAATCAATTAATACCTGTTTATATGAATGAATTAATATCTATTTATATGCCTTGGGTAAGATGTTATAGTGGCTATTTTGAAGGCATAGTATCATTTGATATTAACCATAACATCTCAGAATGAATGAAGATCCCTACCTTGAAAATAGGGAAACTGCATCTCAAGGATGTTAAGAAGGGGAAGATGGGGAGAGCTTGGGGGATTGGGATGGTTGGGATGGAGGAAG
>LOEQ01000373.1:246598-257143 GCA_001685075.1 Bramus lutescens
ACCTGGATGGAGGGGGGAGGACCTTGGACTTCCCATAGGGCAGGGAACCCTGACCACTCTTTGGACTGGAGAGCGAGGGAGAGGGGAATTGGGGGGAGAGGGAGGAAAATGGGAAGAGGTATAAATTTTTAATAATAATAAAGAAAAAGAAAAAAAGACTTGCTGGAGTTAAGATTTATACCCAGTAGATTGTAAATTCCACATATAGCAGGGTTGCCAAAATAGCTTTAGCACTAACTAAAAAATCTGATGCAGTAGGAGTTGGTTAATGCTTCCCCAGGAGCAGGGGCTTTAGAGAAGGCCTAGACAGAGTGACAAAGTCTAATTCCTGATAAAGTGTGAATTATTGCTCTATTAACTCTTCCATCCTGTTGCTGATTTAGTAAGCCTTGTTAGGCTAATGACTATGAACCAAAAAGCAAGTCTGCTTTATAAAGAAAAATGACATAAATCTTTGGCTTTAAAAAACAGTGCAACAAAGCAGACTCTGTTCCCTGAAACCATCTCTGGAGTGGTTCATGTCTGAGCCCTTTACCTGCCCACTGCTTTTGCCATCTTGGCAGGGGACACTGCCATTTTGGCAGGGGACACGCCCATTAGCACATCATGATAGTCTGCGGTCATAAACACAATACAAGCTTCAAGCGCCTGGAAGGGAGTGTTCAGGAAGTAACCTATCCTATATAAATAAATAAAATATCCTACATAAAAAACCATAGGCCATCTTTATTTATTTGTAAACATTTACCGAGTATATGTAATATGTAAATACGTTAGTCAGGCCGAACAAAGAAGAAAGCAAACAGTATTCCAGGAGCATGGAGTTTCTAGTGAGGAAGAAAGGGAAAGGGTTATCAAAAACCTAGTTACTGGCTGGAAATAAGTGCTTAGAAAAAAATTAAAAGTGCACTGAGACAGAGGATAATTGGGAACAACTTTATATAAGATATCATGGATATATCTCCAAGGAGGGGAGAACTAGATCATAATAAAGTATCAACCAAGCAAGAATCTATGAAAAGAGCATTTACATAGAGGGCAGAAAAGCTTAACAAAAATCTTTTCTGCCTGTGAGTTACTAGGCCTGCTCCAGTAAGAAGGTCTTTTGTTGGGAAGAAGTCCAAACAAGTTAAGAACACTAGGAATGAAGTCAGAATGACAGATTGTACAAGGCCAGAGAGAACAGATTAGGTTCAGAGAGAAAATCCCACAGGTACTGACTAGAATCTCCCATGGTAGCCCCAAAGCAGCCTTGAACAGTGCCTGCATGAATGAGCATAATTGTATCTAAATCAAACCACTTACAAAAGCAAGCAGAGAACCTATGTGAACAGTAGGCAGGAATTGGCTGGCACATCCCTTTGAAGAACCACGAAAAGGATAGTGAGTCATCTAAATAGTTGAAAAGTCTTTTCTTTGATGTTTATATAGGTGTGTAGATACTCTCATATTTGTGTCTGTGTCATGCATGTGTACGTGCAAGCAGATGTCAATGGACAACACTGGGTGGCATTCTGATGAATACAGTCGACCTCCTTTGAGAGGGTGTCTCTCCTTAACCTGAGTCTCGATTATGCTTGGCTGACTGGCCAGTGAGCCCCAGAAGTCCTCAGGTCCCCATCCCTAAATATGCACTGCTGCCTCTGAGTTTTTATATGGTCTCTGGAAAGCAACCTCAGCTGCTCTGTGACATGGCACTTTACTGACTGAGCTCTCTCCTCAGCCCCTGGGAAGTCTTTAAAGTGGTATTTTGATTGCTGTTATTGTGTTTTTTGTTTGCTTGTTTGTTTAGCATGGTTGCTATGGTTAGAGAAAACATAAACGGGGGCAGGAAAAGGCAGACATGTATGTGATAATGTTCATTCAAGGTGTAAGGACACTTGGACGGCACTGTGTTGTCATGGACCTGGAAACCAGAGATTGGCAGATGAAGGGTGGGATGATTACTGTTGTATTGCTGTGACGAGACACCATGGCCAAGGCAACATATAAAATGAAGCATTGAATTGTGTGTGGGGGAGCTTGCTTACAGCTTCAGAGGCTGAGTCCACGAACATCACAATGGCAGCAGGGCAGCAGGCAGGTATGGCACTGGAATCAGGTGCCAATTGAGAGATAGCATCCTAATCCACAGGCATCAGGAGAGAGAGAGAGAGAGAGAGAGAGAGNAGAGAGAGAGAGAGAGAGAGAGAGAGAGAGAGAAAGGAGAGAGAGAGAGAGAGAGAGGAATAAAGAGAGAGAAGAGGCTTTTTAAAAGTTGAATCAAGGGGGGAAGTTTTATTGTAAATATATATCTTTAATTTATATATAATATATATAATAAAATACATATTATAAAATATAAAAGAAACAAAGATCTGCCTGTTTGAAGACATCAAATGTCAACTAGTTGAGGGGTGCCAGGCAAAAAAGAAGGGGATGCCAGGTGTGGGGGTTGGGAATGAGTATCGCATCATGTAAGCCCGGAGATCAAAATTCTCAGGGGGTCTATCACATTCCACTGAAAGATCGAATGACACCAGATGATACCCGGGCACACTGAAGTAGGCAACAGAGTTAGTTCATTGACAAGAGAACAGGAGGAAACAAGCCAAACTGGAGAGAGTTAAGGCACAACCGGAAGACAAAAGGCTCAGAGGCACAGCACCAGTTCCTTTGAAAGGTTTCCCTATACGGTTTAGAATCTGGAGGATGGGGTCATTGTGTGACTATGAAATCAGAGACACAAAAGTATAACTCCGTGCCACTAGAGAAAGGAGTCCCCTGGGTGCATGAAGGCAGGAAGAAACTAGGTAGGTGGAAGTGTAAGGGATCTAGAGACAAGCTAAGCAAAGCTAGGATTCTCTCTTTTAGTGGTTGGTCACAATGGACACCTCAGTTATCCATGCTCTAAAGTCTGAGTGCCTCTTTTTCATGGTTCAGTCCTGAGAGATAATAATAGATGTGACATAAACAGAAGAGCAACTCAGTGTATTTCTTATACTGTAAGTAAAAGAAAACAATCTATAATCATGAACAAGTTCAAAATAAGCACCAGTGGAGGGAGTATTAGAAATATGTTACAAACTTAACACTCAGGTTTTCTGACTTCTGATGAGATATAATTAGTTCGATATATTCTCTGTGTCCCTAGACAGGGAAGAATACAACCTACCCCAATAGGCATGATTGGCTTAGTACTCAACAAAAGCATATTCCATTTTTTTTATTAAGTAGGAAAATGAGAAGAATAAGACGTGAACTGAGAGTGTTAGGATGTCTCCCAGACCATCAACTGTTGTAAGGAGCACCGCTTGCTGTTTCCCAGCTGTTCAGCCCTGAAACAATCACACAGAAACTATATTATTTAAAACATTGCTTAGTCCATTAGCTCTAGTTTCTTATTTGCTTAATTTAACACATCTCCATTAATCTGTGCATCACCATGAGGTCATGGCCTTACTTACCAGCAGAGTTTCAGCAGCTTCATGGCTTCTCTCTGACCCCACCCTTCTTTCTCCCAGCATTCAGTTTAGTTTTTCCCGCCTACCTAAGTTCTGCCCTATCTACTGGCCAAGGCAGTTTCTTCATTCACCAATGGTATTCACAGCATACAGAGGGGAATCCCACATCAATGAAGCCCAGATGCTCCTGAGATTTTTAAGTCAGGGCATGTTGATGGGTCCTTCTGATGATATAAACAATGTTATCCTCATTGATGACAAACTCAGGTGTTAAAATTCACTGGTGAACTAATACATACATACCCTTGCCCATTGTACCTTTCTCCCCACTATCAGATCACTAATGGTTAGTCGAGCAAGGCATCTCGGTGTCTTTCCTTTTAGTCACCAGTGTACACAGAGCAAGCTGATGAGTAAAAACAGTGTCTCTCTCTTCTGCACCTTTTCCAAAACCTCTGTACCTACCCATGATCTCCAGAGCTGTGTTCTATGCCTGAACCCCAGAGCAGAGAGCATATGCAGAAATTTGTACAGCAAGCAGAAGGAGAAGCAGCCATGCGCAGGTCCTAATCCAGCTGGGAGCTGGAGTGTTGGGAATATGAGCAAAGAAATGTAAGGTATATGGGCAGAACACGGAAAACAAAGCCTGTGGGTAGGGTGAAAGGTCAAAGAGATATGGTCACAGGGCACCAGTCTTTGGTACCCAGTTCCTATGGGTGAGCTTGAACTGGATATGCAATATGGTGAGTCTTTGTTGACTCTCTTGAAAAATAAGGGCAACAATTATAGTCATCCGTGAAAGATGAGTAAGTGAGTTCATCGATGAAAAACTTGCAGAAAACACCCTGGACACAGTAAATATTCAGCAAAAGTTAGCCACTTGGGGGGAAAAATGTGATGTGGCTGCTTCCAGATGCAAATGTTTGTATTTTGGTGACTAACTAGCCCTGCTTTGAGGTCATCAAAGCATAAAGGGTGCATATTTTGAACTATTCCCAAATGGTCCATGTCTCTTTTCAAGAGAGTGGGAGGCTTGGCTGAGTCACAGAAAAGGCAGCTGATTAAAGCCCTGGAAAGAATCTCATTAGCATCAAGCTGGCCTAGTAGCAGGGGGTGACAAAGAGCTTCTGCCTGATGGGTGCAGTTCACCACAGTTTGCAAGTTTGAGGATGGAACTTCAAAATCTTCCTCTTGTAAGTCTCTTGGAACAGTCTGTGTTTGAGAAACAATCCAGCTAGTACTTATATTTTGCTATTTAAAAATGTGTGTAAAGCTCTGAGGTAATGTCTACATTTTAACAGGAATGAAATTTGACCAGTTGCTGCAGGTTGATAAGTTTCCATCTGAAAAGGCAGGGCCAATGTGGAGCTCGTCCTTAACACTTGATTTTTTGACATCAAGATGACTGGGATTCTTTCATGAGGATGTCATAATTGAATTTGCTCAGCATTAAAATGTTAATCTATGAGCTATTCACTTATAAAAGGATATGCATTGTTATATAGTGAAGGTATACTTTTTATAAACACTTATAGCACCACATAAATCAGAATAAATATAAATATGAGTGAAACACCTTTGCAACTTCATGCCACATCTTGTTTTTAAATACATGGTCAGTATAAAAAAACTCCCCATTCTTTACGAGGTTTAATAAGTTGACTTATCACATAAATGCTGCATCTAAAAAATTAGAACTTTGAGACAAACATAACTAAAATTTATCTAGTGCATAGTAGTCTCTAGGCTATTCAGTCTCTAAGTCCTGGCCCTCCAGGCAGTGTCTGAGGTGGGCTCCCTCTCATAGCGTTGGTTGACCACTCCCGGAATTTCTGTGTCACCTTTACCCCAGCACATTTTTTAGGTAGGACAAATTGTTGGTTGAGGGACTTGTGACCGGTTTGGGGGTCCCAAACTCTTCACTGGAAGTCTTGCCTGGTTATAGGAGATGACCAGTTCAGGCTCTGTATTTAATTTCACTAGGAGCCTTGTATATTCCCAGAAGGTCCCATTGCACTAGGTTTCTAGCTTGGCCCTGAGATGCTCCTCCCCAATTCCAGTTGTCTCACACTCTCTCTCCATCCTCCCCTACCTGAACCCTCCTGTTCCCATTTCAACTCATTCCCAGAATGTTCCATCCTACCACAAGGACTGTGGGAGTCCATGGATGTGAACTTGGTCCACCTTGACCAAAGGTCAGAGAGTTCAAGCATGTTCTTGCCCTTTAATTTATTTCTGAAGGTTTGATGCTAGGTATAGTTACTAATAGGATATTTTGATCTAGGATGTGGTTACTTGATGCTTTGGGTATTGAGAAAGGTAATTACTTTGCTTTTTCCGTGTATTGTGGAAAAGAGATCTCTTGCCTTCCCCCTCCTCTTTAGATTGGGGGCATTTTAGTACTTACTGGATACCCTTCTGACTCTATTCTATGTCTCTATCTTTTCTTTTGTGTTTTTACTTTTTCTACCTGGCATTTCTTAATTCTTATGCTTCCTTCCAAACATGAATGAAAAAGGCAGGTGAGAACCAGGCTGATATTGTCACTTGAACACGGGATACAGTAAAGGATACCTTCTCAACTATGTTCATAGCAGTTTTATTCCTAATGGACAGAAATTGGAAACAACCTAGATGTCCCTCATCTGAAGAATGTATAAAGAAAATGTAGTGCATTTACTCAATGGAGTGTTACTGAGCTGTTTAAAAAATAACATTATGAAATTGGCAGGCAAATGGTTGGAGCTAGAAAACATTATCCCGAGTAAGGTAATCCAATGGTAATCCAGATGCAGAAAGTCAAATATGGTATGTACTCTCTTATAAGTGGATGTTAAATTGCCGTAAACTGTCCTATTTTAATTGAATAGTATTGTTTTGTGAGTGACTAGAGTCACAGCAAACTGACCAAGGGTCACATGACTTTTGTACCATTGAAAATCTCCAAACAGAATATCAAAGAGATGGTAATAGTAGTCTCATGAAATCCAGGTAATAGGAAAATAATTAACTGCCTCTCATTTCTTATTAGCTTTGACACAAATTGGTTGCTGTTTTATTTTGGTTTGTTTACGCACTTTAAAGAAGGCACATGAATAGTTACTTTTCCCTTGGAATATGCACTGGTAAAATTGCTCTAAGAGAAAACCTCTACCCTCTATGACTGTAAGCTATTGGGAAAATTTACTGAAAGATCAGACAGTAGCCAGCATTGAATATCTGCCATGAATAAATGAATTCAGTGTTGTAACCATTAGCATCATGTTCCTATGCGAGAAAGAAACAGAAAAGATAAGTTTTATAAAACCAACCATTTATAAGATCCTCAATAGACAGCTAGAGGACTCAGATAACAGGAAAACTCACTAGACTAAAGCCTTTGTAAATACCGAACGTTTTTATGATTGCAGAAGAAACAACATAAAGGGAAATTTATAAAGTAAAAGTATCTATAAATTTATCACTTTTTCAATTAAACGCCTTAGTTTCATTGCAAAGCTCTATGTGGGTCTCACACTGTCTCCTCCACTCTCTCTTTATTCTGTAGAATTAACAGTTTCAGTTAAATCATTATACCTTGTATGTTTTAATGATGTCAAAGTGGAGATATTTAGTCATTATATCTTGTGAATCATATCTTATTCATAAAGAGATTAGAAATAAATAGGTACAACCAGTATCTTTAAGGTTCCTTAAAGGTCAGAATATTATTATAATGTTTTAAGATTCTACAGAAGCAGGGGTTGGAGTGGTCTGGGGCTCCTAAAGCCCCACTACAGATGATTTGGAGTCTTTATAGTATTCTCTAGTCATGGCTTTTGTCGTTCTCAGTGTTCTATGATTTTGAGAACTGGCATTTTCTGGAAGTAACTCTGTTCAAAGAGAGCTAGCCTTTCCTATCTTTCCAGTCAATGTCCATGAATTGCCTTTGGATGTGCAGGGATTTAAGGTGATTCCAACCTCTAACACTGCTTATCATCTAAGCATATAAACAGGTGCTTAATTCAAATGTCAATCTTCATCCATTCCTCCATTGAGGGGCATCTAGGTTGTTTCCAGGTTCTGGCTATTACAAATAATGCTGCTATGAACATAGTTGAACAAATGCTTTTGTAGTATGCNGAGTAGTACTCTAATGTGTATATATTCCACACTTTCTTTATCCATTCTTTTATTCAGGGGCATCTAAGCTTTTTCCAGGTTCTGGCTATTACAAATAATGCTGCTATGAACATAGTTGAACAAATGCTTTTGTAGTATGCTAGGGCATCTCTTGGGTATATTCCGAAGAGTGGGATTGCTGGGACATTGAGCCTGTGGTTTGTGATCCTAGAGAAGCTAAATATTAAGGAGAACTTTATTTTTCAAGAGGCATGATGCTTTACTGAAATGGAAAAATAATTGTTACATGCTTCAAATAAAAACACACAGCACAAATTTGATATTTAAAATGTACCCTACTTATTTACCCAGGTGAGGCCTATGAGAAACATGACTAATGAAAAAACATTTTATTCATTTTGTATTAATTTTTAACATCCTAACCAAAAATAGCATTCATTTTATTTATTTTTTTCTTTTTTTTCCATTGGATATTTTTTAATTAATTGTTTTCACATGAATGTATGTATAAAGATATACATATACCTAGAATCCACTTATGAGTGAGTACATACCATATTCATCTTTTTGGTTACTCAGGATAGTGTTTTCTATTTCCATCCATTTACATGCAAAATTCAAGATGTCATTATGTTTTACCGCTGAGTAGTACTCTAATGCATATATATCCCACACTTTGTTTATCCACTCTTCCATTGAGGGACATCTAGGTTGTTTCCAGATCATATAAAATGTGATATTATATAGATGTTCTATATAATTTTTAAGTAGAATCAATGAAAACCTGTTTGTTAAGTAGTCCAAGTATTATACATAAAATAGGTTTTATAACAAGTATACTTAAAAATATACTTATTGTTAGGATTCAGCGTTATACTGGCCTGCCACCCATTTGGACCTTGGGAGCTCAGTCCAGTGCGCCAATATGGGACTCTGTCTCTATCTCCATCCATCGCCAGATGAATGTTCTATGGTGGTATGCAAGATATTCATCAGTGCGGCTACAGGATGGGGCCAATTCAGGCACTCTCTCCTCAGCTGCCCAAGGAACAAGCTGGGACCATCTCCTTGGACATCTGGGAACCCCTCTAGAGTCAAGTCTCTTGCCCAACCTTAAAATGGCTCCCTTTTCTCTGGCCATCCCAGGGTCCTATGGCTGATATGCAGTCTGTGCATTTCTGCACCAATCTTATGACCCTAGTCACAACACCAGTGTTATGATACAGTGTGAGACTGGACCTTGGTGGATGGGTTCAAAACACAGGAGGTGAGCGTCAGAGTCAGGTGGCAGTTGAGAGATAGACATGCCATGCAGACCTTGTTCATGTGGAGGGTTTTATTGGGGGCACCAAAGGGAGAAAAGTGGAGCGCAGAGTGGTTTTGTGGGAAGACAGAGAGACACAGAATGAGGGAGAGGGAGAGGAGAAGGGAGGAAGAGGGAAAGGGAGGGAGAGAGAGAGAGAGAGAGAGAGGGAGGGAGGCAGTGCAAAGACCTACCTGCTTCTTCAGAGGAATGGCAGGGAAAAAGAACTGGAATGTGTAGAGTTTGTCTCTTAAAGGGAGCTTAATACATGTACACAGACTACATAGTGATGCACAGACTACATACTGACATGGCAGCCATAGGATCCTAGGCTGGCCAGAGTACTGCCTGAGTGCATCTTGCCAGGTGACAGGGGCCAGGCCAGCATAATGCTGAATCCTAACACTTGGTGAATTTTTCTTCTACTTTTTTTTAATTACTGCAAAACAATTTTCATGATGCTTTGGTCATAAAAAGTCCAAAATCCTTTAAATATATTTGTAAAATTATACAAAAGTCTAATCGCTTTACAGTCATAGAATTGCTTCAAGAACAGAATAATTTTCATATTTAAAACTGCTGAATATGATAAACCTAAAAGGAAATGGTTATTTTTGGAGGGTTTGTCAAACTCTCTTTTGAACCAGAAGGAACCTGCTATGCTTATTTTTTTCTCAATTTTCCACTCCTTAATCACTCAGTTGATGCTTAACATTGTCACACAGTTCACTGCACAGATTTCTCATTAGCCTTATTGAAATGATAAATTATGCCCTGATTGTTTGAGCATTTGGTCTTCCTTTTAAACCACACCCTTTGGAAAGAGCTAATGTTTTCTCTTGACATAGCATGCTCTTATAACCATCATGTTCCAATATATGTCCCACATCACATAGATTTTTTTCCTGTGCTTTGTTAACAGAAAACAAATTGCTTGCCATTACAAGGGAGGGATTCATCATTTGTAATTAGAATGAACCATGACATAGGAAAAGCCTGTGCACTGAGCAGAGTTTGTGCTCAGCTTAATTCAGCCACTGGCCATTGTAGACTGTCAGGGAAACGTTGAGCAATAGTACCATTTGCACAACCTGGACAGATAATGATAAAGTCAACATGCAGGCTCTGATATAGAGCATTAATAGAAACTTGGCAGCTGGTATTGAAAATACAAAATGATACAAAGATTGGAATCTCCTCTGATCTTGGAAGACTCTTAGAAGTACCTTTTCTGGTATGTTTTGCTTCTATGAAGCCAGTTATTCAGAACCTGAATTTCTTCCTGTCAAAATGTCTTTGACCACTGATTCCCTTCAAGCAATTGAAAATATATACTACTATTCAAGAATGAGCAATGTAAGAGTCATAGGGGTCAGTAATTAATTGAGTAGGTTCTTAGAAAGGTTAAAGGGCTCTAGGAGTAGCACCAGACTCATTAAATGTTTTACTCCTAAGAAAGTAAGGGACAATGGCTTTAAGGAAATGTAACATGAGGGGATGTTTGTTTGAGTTTCTGTCCCACCCAGTACCCCCAGCTGGCAAGCCCCAAAGAAAATCACACAGAGATCTCTAAAAGTTATAGATCTGATTGGCCCATTAGGTCAGGCTACTTATTAGCTCTTATAGCTTATATTAACCCATTCTGATCTATGTTAGCCATGTGGCTCAGTACCTTTT
>LOEQ01000373.1:257229-268723 GCA_001685075.1 Bramus lutescens
CATCATTTCTACTTCCTGTCTGGTTTTCCTGCCTATACTTCCTGCCTGGCCAATCTCGTTTATTTAAAACATGATTGAAAGAATACAGACAATTCTCCCGCACCACTTCCCCCTCTTTTTTTTTTAAAAAAGGAAAATATCCATAGTCCATTTTTGGGAATGTGGGCATAGTATTCCAGGCTACTTCCAGCAGATTGGGGGTGCTTATAATCTTATGGGGACCTAAAGAAAATTAAGAGTTATATTCAAGTCCTGACTGAAGTATCCTGTGAGTCTTGATCAACTCAGGCAGCAGTCTTGAACCTGTTCTGGATGAAGAACTCAGAGAGACATCCAAGCATTCATTATTATATGATATAATATAGACTATATATAATATACTTGCATATTATATATTACTACCTGTGAAATCCTATATTGTTTATGTATCTGGTTCACTCATTAGATCTTATAGAACCTATATCAAAACAGATAGGTTTTGCTTATTCTCCTCTGATTTAATAGAATAAAAACTCAGTAAAGAGTCATTAAAGATGTAATGAACCATCAAGGTGAGTGTTTGAGTGTTGCCTAGCAGAAAAGATTCCAGGATAATTTTATACTGAGCCAGAGAAGCAAAGGTGTGTCTCTTGAACTCTGGTCTCTTCCTTGGAATTACTACAAAATATCATGTGCCTGAGCAGAATCTTGTTTTATTTACAATTTATTATACCTTCAATCTAAAGGATCTAGTAGAATATCTATAAAATAATGAGTGTTTCTGTTTATTTTATTTTTTCAAACTATAAAGGATATGTAGCCAAAATTAATGTTCTACTTCAAACAAATGCTTGCAGAATTGGAAAAGACATACTTTATTCCACTTTACTGTCTTGTTCCAGAGCATTTTTGGAAATAACAATTCCTTTTAAGCATTGGGCTTCTCAGTTGACTGTGGAAAAGACTTGATAGTCAAAAGACAGTTTGTCTCATTCTGTGCCTTTATTCTTTCTTCTCATCCCTGTTTCTAGGTCAGAGGTTTTCTACCTTCCTAATGTTGCAACCCTTTAATACAATTCTTCATCTTGTGATGACTCTCAACCATAAAATTATCCCACTGCTACTTCATAACTGTAATTTTGCTATTGTTACAAATTGTAATGTAGATATATTGGGAGACAGAGGGTTGCCTGAAGGTCACAACCCAGAGGTTGAGAACCACTGCTCTGCTGTAATTTTCCAGTGTTTCGCTCTACAACTTTTGTTACACTTTCAATGGATTGAAACAATAGCCTCCTAGAAAGTAAAGGTTGTCAGCTAAGAAAAATCGTTGAAACAGATTTAAAGAAGGGAGTTTAATTAGAAATGTTCACATTTAGAGCCATTTGATTCTAATGGTGCTGATAAGAATATTAAATGAATTAACTTATCTGTTCCTCTTAAGAACATAGACAGCAGGCACCATGATGAGTTGTAATAAATGAGAGACGCTGCTTCTCTGAATTTATGTAGCTTGCTAGGTGCTAAAATAGCTCCTGAGCATTGATAAACTTCTCAGATGGAGGTGATTTCAGGTTAATTAACACAAAGGCAGGTATTTCTGTGACTTGATTGACTTGCACTCGGAATGATGGTGAACTGAGCTAGAAGTTCCTCCTGTCCTATCTTTGAATCATGTTGTCACACAGAGAAGGTCTGAGTGTTTTCACCCTTCTCTTGGCCCACATATAAGACAGAGTCTACATTATGCTAGCTATTTTACTATTGGATAGATAATAGAACACAAAGTGTACCATTTCATTATTGAAATGATTATTCACTCTAGAAAGAACATTCTAATGATGTGAAACTGAATTTTATACTTTCCAAATATAATTTTATGTCTAATAAATGAAAGAGAATGGCCCTAACTGTATAGGCATTACAGAGATGTACAGACTTGGGTCTGATGAAATTTGGTATATAATGTGTTTTATTTGCAAGTTATTATAGTAAAGTTCATTTTCTTAATTAAAACAAATATGGAAGCTCTCTCTGAACTTTTCTTATCTACCTAAAATCAGAACATTCAAGAGGATCTTAGTTATGTGTCTGCTTCATGGAAGTTCCATCAGTAAGAGAAAACTTATTCAATATAGAAGACTAGAGAATGACAAGACACTCAAAGTCTTATTAGAAACTTTATTTTCCACTTATATTTCTAAGGACATATTTGCTTATCTCTATAGCCATTTGACCATCCTATCATGAAATATACCTCCTTCCTTATAAATGCATAACTATGGGGCTCTGTCACTAATATAAAATAAATTTTAGTGTTGACCCATGTATGTAATATTAAAAGTTAATTTCTTTCTAATGTTACTTTCCCTGCTATCAGTTTACTTCATGGCCCCAGATAAAAGGCTAGATTGAATACACCTTTCCTCTCCTATAATCCTGATTGTGAATCAGGTCAAAGGGCCCAAATGCCTATGTCATCCCATCCCAAATTCCCTGGTGCTTCTTTCATATGCTTAAGACAATAAACTTCCTCAATTAAAAAATGAAAATTGTTTTTATTGTTAAAATGTAATAGTCCCAGGAGCAAGTTGGTTCATACTGTCTCTCCTAATACAGCTTTTACATTCTCCAAGAAGTAATTCAATGACTGTAATGGAGAGTTAAGAAAAAAAATGGAAAAATAGTACTAGGTAATTATTTTATAATAATTAGGAGCTAGATCTATAACATGATAATTACATTGTCCCAAGCAATGGTTTAATGAGAAAAGTAAGAAATATTCTGTTATTGTAGTGTTTTTAAAGGTAACTAGATGATATGTTAGGCTAGAACAATGAGTCATCTTCTCAATCCTTCTTTAGGTTACTTTAATTCCAGCTAGTCATGTGTATCCCTTGAGACATCTTTCTACAAGGTAAATACTCCCAGGCATACCAGGTATTTCTTAAGCATTATTCTGGGCATATATCTTCATACATCAAATATTTAGATAATGCTAATTATGTTCTAAATAATTATTCTAGGAACTATGACTTAGAGATCAACAAGATAAATTAAAGCTTGCATTACAATTAGGAGTCATACAAAGCAACACATTAACATATATATAACTTATGATGGTATATAAATATTTCTTTATGAACTGCAATACACACAATTGCCTAAGAGACTTTTGGTGTTAAGACACACAAACATGTACAAAGAGGAAAGAGAGAATTCGGGTAAACTAATTCTCTTTTAAAAAGAAATATGACCTGAAATTTTTATTCTTGGTTAATAGAAATAAGTGTGAGGTGACTATTTGAATCATATGAAAATAGTGATGTATAAAAAGTCAATGATAGGATAGAAGAATCATTATGGCAGAGGGTGCAGAAGTATTATAGGAGCCAGAGGTGACAGATGGCTACAACACGGAAACCCAATCTTCTTGACACAGCAGATGCACAGAAGCTGTGACATTGTGGCAAGACCTATCAAGCCCAAACTAGACCAAATTCTAGCATGCAGGAAAGCTGGGCACAAAGGTCCACCCATAGCCAAAGAGCTATACACAATTCCTAGTCACTGAGAAAGGAAAGGTCATTTTTTTCCCAATATATAGTTTCTGATAAGCCAATCACACAGCAGTTGAATGTACACAAATTCAATAATACTTGGGCAGTGCAAATTGGCCTTAATGAAGAAAAAAGATCCAGAAAAGGTGTTGGGACAAGGGGGGGGTGGACTTGAGAAGAGCTGGGGGTGAGAGGATGAATATGATAAAAGCTAATTTTATGGAATTCTCAAAGTACTAATTAAAAATAAAATAATTGAATAAAATATTTAAAAAAAATAAAACCAAGTCTTGCCATAAAGAGATGAGAGGAAACAAGAAAAACAAAAACAAAATCCCAAAACTATGGTGATTTTCAAATGAAGCCAACAGCTCCTTTGATATAATGCAAGCACAACTGATGGGAACAATAAGGAAAGAATTAAGAATGACTTCTCTAATATGAAACCTTCCAGATGGAAGAGTTCTCTGTGGCGTTGACTGCAGTAATGAAGGCTCCTGAAGGGGGAATGTTCAGAAATGGAGCACGGAGGAGAAGTAGAAAGTTATTTTTGGAACGGCTATTAAAAATAATGAGACATACAAAGGCAGTTAATTTTGTGATGGCAGGATGGATAAAGAATGACAACGTGGGAATGAAACAAGAGCGAGAATGAGAGGCTTGCCAGGTGTTAAAGAAGTCAGGAGATAGCTTTGGATCATCATGAAGCAAGTGTACATAAGGTAGAGATGAGACTATGGAAACCTGTGCAGAGCCACCATGATTTAGATAGCATCCACAAGAAGAGAAAGAGGCCAAGAATGCAGGGGACTGGTCATCTCTTCAGAAGGAAGTTATTAAAACAAAGACAGGTGTCAATCAGACTACTTCTGAAATGATGAGCCCTTAGAACCAAATGCAGCATCTGAACAAACAAGGGAAAGTTTTCATAAGCTTACATGAAGTCATGGTAGGAGAGCCATCATTAGTGAGGAGAGGAGGCAGCAGAGCCCAGCGTGTGGTCCTGCGGACCCTTTCGAAGAACTCTCATTTATGTTGTCGCTGTTGTTTTTCCGTAAAGGAGAGGGAGAAAATAGAAGGTAGTTTGGCTGGAATGTAGACCAAAGCAAGTTTTCTGTTGCAATTTAATGAGAAAGGCTCAAATATAAAATGACCACAAAAGGGGGAAAATACTATAAATTAGGAGAAAAAGAAACAATGTGTTAAAGTCCCTGAAAAATTGGCATTATGAAAAGTATAGGAATGAAGGAAAAGCTTGGCATTTCTTAAGATGGGGTAGCATTCTCACAGCAATCAATTTCACACTTTATTGCAAGAGTTTGATCTTGTCTGTACTTCTTTCTGATTTTTTGTTTTACCACATACTAGCTAATTACTTATCTGAGTATCACTAATAGTGGGATAATTAATAATAATTATATTATTACATATTGCATTATTTATAATATGTTACATATTATATTCCATTTTAATTAATAATGGAATAACTAATAAAATTAATATGTGTTATTGTATAGATACATGCTAATACATAATACATGCATACTTACATACTAATACATCTGTATAGTATACACTAGCTGTCTGATGAAGGCGTAAGTCATAAACAATCCCACACCAGTTGGGAATTAAAGGGGTATTTATTTTAANGGTATCTCAGCGGCTATTGGCTGAAGGAGCGGAAGGAGCTCCCGCAACAGTCTATCTCTAAGAAACTCTTACACATGATATCTAATTGTCTTATAAAAAAGCTTCATTCTTAATTGTCACCACTCTAGGCAGGTTATCTGGGAGAAGGAGCTGGTAAGTGAAGCAGAGTAAAGTCTCATGATATATACAACTTTATTCAGAGCATCAGACAATTTATACTCCAAGGGATAAGAAAAGTCACCTGAGTAAAGTTCCTATGAGTTCAAGCTGTGTGCAATCACAAGAACAAGCCACACGTGGCAAAAAAGTTTTTTTTTTCCATAGAGACATATAAGTAAGAAACAGACAATTGTAATGAACAACCTGAAGTAAACTCACTTCTATCCACTCTACCTTGAAGTAGCAAAAAGCTCATTTACAGAACTATTCTGTGTTTTGAATAAACAGAGGTCATGAGACTCTTGCCTTGTTTCCTTAAAATAACTCAGAATTCTCCTCACATGGCTTAATTCTTGGACTGTTCTGACACTTTAATAAAATTAGTATAGGCTAATTATTTTAGGTTGACATAAAGATAGAGAAATTACTCATTAGAAAAAGAACCTCATGAAAAACATAATACAAAATTGTTTGGTTGCTACTTTTCTTCCTTGATAATATAATTTTAAAACTGTTCTAGATTTGTATTGTGAGTATATTGAGCCCAATGGTTATCTATTGCCAAGTGGTCAGACATGAAAACACACTTACAGGTAGCATTACACAGACTAAACAAGTTATAGTTAAGAATATATGTTATGTATGTATGTATGTTATGTATGTATTTATGTGAAAAACATAATGAGTCATGAAAAAAGAGGCCATGAATTTGAAGAAGAAAGTATGTGGCAGGATTTAAATAGAGGAAGGCAAAGAAGAAAAATCTTCTGATTAAATTATAATCTCATTTTTTAACATTTAAAAATTAAAAAAATTGAACCCCACCCTTTTGCCTTTGAACAATATATAGGAAGGTAACTGATCTGCATAGTGTACTGAATGATATTTGAAGATCAGTTAATGAGTTCCATTCTATTTAAGGCAAATTTATTTACTGAGTTTCTTATTATTTAGCTACAAAGCTAAGTAATTTTTCCTCAATTGCATCTGGTTGTGGATAAAGCTCAAAGGCAACTTCTGAAATTGATGTTCCTCATGGCTGTAGTCATCTCCTGGGACTCTTAAGCATAGCACATGACCACACAGAAGCGTGTGTGAGTGAAGGGAGAAAAGAGTAAACACTGAATAGGAACCGAGGGCCAACCATACTTCTGATCTTTACATTTGTTACATGGCTCTGTCTTTGAAGCATAATGAAACACAATGCTTAAAATGCCCTGGAAACAAGGGAGTTCATTCCAGATAAGTTCTCAGCAGTTAATTTCTCATATACAACCTCTGAGGTCAATGAGTAAGACTTACTACTAACAACTGTCCTGGCAAATGACACAGAGGTATCGTGACTTTGGGGAGAGGAAGGGGGCATATGCATAGGAAGAAAAATCAAAGAGAAAGGCCAAATTTTTTTTTATGCACTTGTAATAGACAACTTCCATGATTTATAAAGCCAAAGGGATGAGGGTCAAAGGCTAGGCCTGCTACCAGTAGTTCAAAAGCATCAGGAGAGTAAAGCTAGAAAATGCAGAGCAACAACAGCAAATCAAAGAAAGAAAGATGGCACTCCAGGACACCGACATCCTGCCCTAGTTAGTCAGTGAAGAGCCAATGTTAAATGCTAGTACAGGAGGCTTGTTAGCCAGAAAACAGACACATGTTTAAAAGACTCTACAGGAAGGCAAACAATTACAACAAACATGTCAAGACTGCCTATTTTCACCTCTCTATGCACCAGTTAGTAATAGTTAAGCTTGAAAGTAAAGCCGCTCACGCTATTAGTTACATTCTCCAGGTGTCTCCCACAAAATGCTTGAGACTCTGCAGTTGGTGGTTGGCTTGCACATTCCACATCGATTCAAAACCTCGTTACAAATCTGAAAGGCTTAATTAAACTTAATTACACTTACAGAATATCTTGTATTCAATCCATTTATAGATCTCATTTCGTTATGTGAAAACTTTTATATTGAGGTTTAAGTATATGCACATTGTTAGGGAGCAGACATCTGATAGCTAATACAATAAAAACCATAGTCACAAATCCCCCATTGTTTGATTTAGCACTTACCATAGAGAATACTCCTTGTAGCCAATAGTCAAGGTGACAACTTCAACACCTGCTGTGCCATTAACACGCCAGAAACTAGCAGTCAATAAGAGAGAGAAAGGTGCACTGATTCTTTTCAGACAGAGAATGAGTCTGATGCAAGAAGTGCACTGTAGCCCAATATCTAGATAATTTCCATGGTTACAACTTGTAATTTTCATGAGAATAAACTATAAATTTTATTCCAGGCTTGAATGTATTGAAGTGAGGCTCTGAAAGAACGATGATGTAGATATTGAGATACAACTAGCAATTTAAATGCTACAGAGCTCTTGAGGCATTAGTATGCAGATACAGACAGACAAATATATAGACATCCAGATAGACTTTGCTGATGACTAAAGGAAAGGAACTCAGATATGAACAGTCAGCAGTATTTGCTACAAAACTGTCTGGGTATGTATATGCAGGAGTGTGGCATTGTGCAAGTATAAAATGTTGATCCTCTGCTAATGTCTCTGGTACTGTTTTAAGTTTCATCTTATTTAGCCATAAAATTTATTCATGTTTCAGATGAGAACACTGGGGCCATAAAATTTTCAAATTCATAGTCTTACAACATTTTATTGATGTCATGTTTACATTGTTATGATAAAAATGAATTTACTGAGTTTCAATAGATAGAAATGATAGCTGTATGATGAAGATAGATAGCTAGATAGACAGACAGACTGATAAATAATAGATGGAATAATGATAGATGAGTGGTATATAGATTAGTACTTAATACCTGTAAAAATTATTTCTATTTCCCAGGATTGTCATAACAAAGTATAGTAATCCAGAAGGTTTAAAAAATAATTTATTGTTTTATACTTCTAGAGCTACTAATCTAAAATTTTAGTGGTGGGAGGATATGACTTTCTAGAACATTCTGAAGAAGAACTTTAGCACTCTTCTCTCTTTCTGAAATTTGTTTAAAACTCATTTAACTCAGTTACAATTACAAATACCCAATTCCAAATGATACCCTTTGTATCTGAAATGTTCCCACACAGTTTCAGGTTTGGGGTCCTGTTTCTCAGCTGAATGGAGCCAATTGGTGAGGACTGTGGCACCTAATGACTGGTTGAAATAGGCCTCTATGGGCAGGACTTTGAAGGTCACATCTGGGCCTCTAGTTCCAGCCATATTTTGCCTCCTGCTCTATTTACCATGTGAAGAGTCACTGCCACGTCTTCCCAACACCATGAAGAACTAGACTCCTCTGCCATTCTATTCTTTACAATAGACTACTGGTTAGTCTTTTTGTCAACTTCACACAAGCAATGGGTCATCTGGAAAGAGAGAAACACAGGTGAAGCCAGTGGGGGATTAATAATTGATGTGGGAGGACCCATTCCACTGCAGGCAATGACACCCTAGTCAGGTCATTCTAGGTTGTACAGAAAAGACTGAGTAAGCCATGGGGACAAGTCAGTAAGCAGTGTTTCCCCAATGTTCTTCTCTAGTCCTTTCTCTAGGCTCCTGCCTTGAATTCCTGCCCCGACTTCCCTTCACATGGACTGCAGCCTGTAAGCTGAAATAAATCATTTCCTTCCCATATGACTTTAGATCATCATCTTTATCACAGTAGTAAATAGCAAAGTAGGACGGAATGCAATGTTCAGAAGCCAAGAAACACAATAAACATGTCCTCCCATAAGGTGTTTCCCTCCAGCTCTTTGTCCCAGAAACTCGAAAGAAACATTTCAAATAATATCAAATTGCTGGGTCTGAGGTAGTAATTCAGTACATTCCTTGGTGTACACAGGTCCATCTTAAATGGAAAGACATTTGATGACTCTATTTTCTTTTCAATTCATCTCTATTCATAAGGCTTCTTTATTAAAGTTCCAATATAAGAAAGAATACCCATCAGGACTTGTTTGACTATAAAACAGTTAAATCCACTTGGATTTAATTCCTCATGCAAACCTGTAAAGTACAGGTTATAGAAAAGAAGTACTTCCACTGTCTTAAAATGTCAAATCACCTCTAAAACAGTTTTACATTTTGATAACCTTTGAGGAGATCCTATCTAGACTAATTTGTGATCAACTCACCAGTTCCCATGTTTTTACAACAGAGTCTAAAATACATCTATATCCTGAAAGTTACTTAATGAGAGACAAATGAGTAAGTTATTACTATTAGAACATAATTGTGGGAACAATCAATGAACCTCCTCTGTCTCTCACAAGAAAGTCAATTTGAAGAAAATCTCATCACTTTCTAGCAATAGATTCTGTCTTGAAAGCTTACCTTCAATATCAAATCCAAATAAGTTTCAATATTCAGGAAACTCCTAATGTGTCAAATCTTGTCTAACTCCAACTAAAATTACATTAGGGAATACATAATAGATATTATTTTTTGTTTGGCAGCAAACATGATGATACATGCTGCTGATATTCGCTCTGAAGAAGTAAATAATGATTCTGTTTACATTGTTTTTTTTAAAGGATTCTGCTGTTGGTTACATAAAAAGTGAATCACATTATTACAAGAATTAGAGACAACACCTGGGTAGGCTGAGAGTTGATGTCTTATGAGGCAATGAAATTGTGGCTTAGGATGCCAGTTTTGAAATTAAAATGAATGATTTTTGATAAGAGATATCATGAAAGAAAATTTGATAAAATTAGGCAATGCATAAGGCTGAAAATTGAAGGGTTTGCATAACTTATGTATCTTTTTTAAACTTTGGTGACTGGAGAAGAGTTGAAGAATTGGAATACAAACTAAGAGATTTACAAATATTTACTTATACATGTAGATAGCCAAATAGAGACAAGCTAGAAAGGAAACACATTTGTAATGTGGTCTTTTCTTCCCCATTGGAACATGGAAATTTATAAAAGAATGTTGACACAACCTGTTTACTCCTATATTCATGGGCTGAAACAAAGGAAATGAGAAAAAAACTTCACGTACCTCCTCTGATTTCTGACATTTTCCTCTATTTTTCTTTGCCCTTTTCCTTTCTTCCATAAATGAATTGTGGGAAAAATTGTAGCGTTAATTGCTTCTCATAGATATTTTTATTCCAAGTGTTATTTCTAGAAGCATATACATATTTATTTTCCAAACAAATTTTCATATTTAAGAAGAAATTGGATTGTGGTGTATATTTAATATGATAAATATAAATATCTAGATCATATATTTACTTAGAAATTAAAAAATCATGAATATATAATTTGTCTAAAGTCTGCATCCTTTCAACTTTTAGATGTTCCCATATTGGTGCTGCTAGTGTCCGGGAGATTATATAATTTCTTTTTTTTGTTTACTTTTTTAACTGAAAATATATTTTCATACAGTGTTTCTTGATTATGATTTCTCATCTCCTAACTCTTCCCTGATCATTCTCACTTCCCCATTCACAGATATCCACATCTTTTCATTCTTGTTCTCATTAGGATATAAACAGGCATCTAAAAAATAATAATAAAACAAAATCAAACAAACAAGAATATCACAAAACAAAAAGAAAAAAGCCAAAAGAAAGCCTCAAGAAACATATTTGGAGGTAGTTACACATATTTGCCCACAGAGAAATCCCATAAAAAAAACACAAAATTGGAAATAATAATATACATACAGGATGTCTTCTTATGCCTTGGTAAATTGTGTGATTTAAAGTTGATAGTTGATAGAAAAAAAACTTAGAAATTAAAGTTGAAAATAATATTTGCAATAGAAACATCATTAAACTCTTGTGGAAATATGTCTTTAACTAAAACTTAGTTTTACATACAGTTCCTGTGAGTTTATGATTACCCTGTATTAGAGATTCTTCACACATGTAAGTGATTAAGATTTTTTTCTTTTTGTATTGATTTTTATTGAGCTCTACATTTTTATCTGTCCCCTCCCTGCCCCTCTCCCCTTCAACCCTCTTCCAAGGTCCCCATACTCCCAATTTACCCAGAAGATCTTGCCTTAGGAAGTCAGGACAGTGAGGGGTGCGTCCACCCAGTGAGACGGTGGGGCTGATCTAATGGGCCAGCTGGACTGGGACTGATGGAGCATGTGATCAATCTGGACTCTCTTAATG
>LOEQ01000373.1:268873-283194 GCA_001685075.1 Bramus lutescens
TCACTCAAAATGATGTTTTCTAGCTCCATCCATTTTCCTGCAAAATTCAAGTTGATGTTTTTTTTTTTTCTGCTGTGTATTTTTTTCTCCATTG
The DNA here is from genome assembly GCA_001685075.1 of Bramus lutescens. Taxonomy (NCBI): domain Eukaryota; kingdom Metazoa; phylum Chordata; class Mammalia; order Rodentia; family Cricetidae; genus Bramus; species Bramus lutescens. The sequence goes on from LOEQ01000373.1 coordinate 268,968, forward strand.
TGTAAATGTACCACATTTCCCATATCCATTCTTTGGTCGAGGGGCATTTAGGCTGTTTCTAGGTTCTGGCTATGACAAATAATGCTGCTATGAGCATAGTTGAGCACATGTCCTTTTAGCACGATTAAGCATTTGGATTATACCAAAAAGTGGTATTACTGGGTCTTGAGGAAGGTTGTTTCCTAATTTTTTGAAAAATCACCACACTGATATCCAAAGGGGCTGTACCAGCTTGCACTCTCACCAGCAGTGCAGGAGTTTTCCCTTTTTCCCACATCCTCTCCAGCATAAGTTGTCATCAGTGTTTTTTATCTTGGCCATTCTTACTGGTGTTAGATGGAATCTGAGTTGTTTTGATTTGCATTCTCTGATGACTAAGGATGTTGAACATTGCCTAAAGTGTCTTTCAGCCATTTTAGATTCCTCTTTTGAGAGTTCTCTATTTATGTCTGTACTACCTCTTTTATTGGTTTATTTGTTCTTTTGATCCATTTGGACTTGAGTTTTGTTCATGGTGATAGATATGGACCTATTTTCATTCTTCTACATATTGATATCCAGTTATGCCAGCACCATTTGTTAAATATGCTTTCCATTTTCCTTTTGATATTTTTTGCTTCTTTGTAAAAAATCAGGTGTTCAAAGGTGTATAGATCATTAATGTAGCAGGCCACAAGATTAACTCAAAAATATCAGTAGCCTTTCTCTACACATATGGTAAATGTGCTGGGATTGAAATCAGAAAAACATCACTCTTCCCAATAGCCATAAATAGCATAAATATCTTGGATTAACTTTAACCAAACAAGTGGAAGACTTGTATTACAAGAACTTTTAATCTCTGAAGAAAGAAATTGAAGAAGACACCAGAAAGTGGAAAAATCTCCCATGGTCTTGTGTAGGCATAGTAAAAATAGCAATCTTACCAAATGCAATCTACAGATTCAATGAAATGCCCATCATAATCCCAGCAAAATTCTTCACAGACCTCGAAAGAACAGTACTCAACTTCATGTGGAAAAGCAAAAACCCCAGGATAGTTAAAACAATCCTGTACAATAAAATAACTTCTGGAGACATCACAATCCCTGACTTCAAACTATAGTATTGAAAACAGCCTGGTATTGGAATAAAAACAGACAGGAGGATCAATGGAACCGAATCGAGATTAAGAAATTTTATTTAGTTGAAACATGCTATATATAAAACTATGCAAGATTAATTGTACCAAGGAAAGTATTGATTTAAAATATTTTTCACACTACACACAGTAGATCTGTTCGTGCTCAGGTTATTTCTACACTGTAGAGTAAATTGTAAGAGAATTTTATTTTTAACTATATATAAAGGTAGAAGGCACTATTTAGTACGTCTTCATTATTTCATGTTTCCTTATATTTGCTTGAAAATATGTGCAGTATACTAGCTAATTTATAAAAATTATATTTTAATATTGATGCCCAGAATTTAGCACTGATTAGACTCTAACAGTCTATTAAACATGTGATTAGTGTTTAAGTTAATGAATACTTGCTTGAAACCCAAATCAAAGAATGCTAATTCACCTCATTGATTATCTGGCTCATGTCCATTGTATTTGGAAAAACAACTTGTCCTTCTTACTGATTCCATAAACTCTGTTCCTCACGCAATAGTCACCTAATACTATTCCATGGAGAAAGACAGAATTGCTTAGGAAACCATTTTCTTTTTCATCTGTCTTGTTAGTTCACAAATAAATGAAGCTTATGTATATCATCATTTTTAGATACATACACAGTGTTTTTAGTTAATGTCTATATGCAATTGTAGGACATGAAAGCCTACATTTATGTCAAAAGATACCTAAAAGTGCCTTAAGTTCTCTTAAGGAAATCTCTCTAGTATTTGGATCAAAACTTAGCTTGAAAGCACCCATCTATATATAAAATGATGCCTTGAAAGTTTAAAACCTCACTTGAAGAATGGCTTTGGGTACACTGTGATTTCCTAATGATGAAGAACAGATGGGATTGATTGCAATCTCAGTGTGAAACAGGAGGAAAATGCCTGCAGATATACAAGCCTGGTAGGGATCAGTCATAAAAGCCCCACTAGCTCAGGCTTTTCAGGGTGAAAGATCCAGACTGATGAACACAAGGTAAAGTTTGTGCAAAAGAAGTGAAATCGGCCTAGTAATGACTTGATTACCATAAGGAAAATATCACTTATGGAAGAGGATGCTCTAAGTGAACTAAAAAAAGAGAAACGTTCTGTTCTCATTAGGCTTCAAATAAAAAGTTGCAAGATTTGCTTTATTGGCAGTAGGGAGATGCCCAGTAGTAATTTATGTTCTGGGAAGACTTTCTTATACATAGTTAGCTCATCATTTATTTCAGACCCCCTAAGTCTCCAAGAAAAAAAAAGATTGCAGTCAAACGGCAAATGAGAAACAAATATCCAGATAAGCCACAGTGGGGTGAATTATGTAAATACCGAGAACTGTGGTAAATGGGATCCTTGGATAGCTCATTCTGGTCCACTTAACATCTGAGAAAGATAAAAAAGTAAATTGCAATTATGAAATAATAAAGGGCAGAAAGATCTTAATTGCCATCTGAGGATGGATAGAAGAATGGACTGTGGATTCATTTTGATGTGCATTTTTATAGCTCTTCAGGTACTTAGAAATGCATGGTGTGTATAAGCCATTATTTAGTTAATGAGATGCTAAACTACAATTTGCGTTGAAATTGTCCAGTGCTGGTTCTCATTAAAGAGATAATGACTCAAAAGATATTTTAGGTGTTGCTACAAGCTGCTGTTTTCATTGAATTTTTATTTGGCAAATTGGGTCACATTGTATTACAAGACAATCATCTGTCCTGTAACATGTTCACGTCCCACGATTGGGAAACAGGGAGATGATGGAATGTGATCACCCCCTGTGCACCTGGCATGTGGCCACAGAAGAACGCCTTGGTGAAGCAAGTCAGCAGACCTTCATGCAACGACCTCAATTTTGATCTAAAGCACTTTTGTGTATATCGAAATGTGCTCTTGGAGGGGAAAACATCTGCAACCATGCAGTATCCTCCAACAGATTGTGTTGCACAGGGCGATGAGCAGAGTTATGTTTTTCTCAGATTTCCTGGCATTGCAAAGGAGCTGATGGTATGATCACCACAGAACTTAAGGAAGGAGTCACCTGGCAGGCACTAACAGGTTTTTGAGAGCAATGAATAGCCAAGCTCCAGGGCAGCTTTCTAAGCTGCCAGTCCTCTTGTGGCAGAGTTATGTATGCATCTGGAGTTTCCATCTGACGATAGATCTCTGCTGCAGGAGGACTAGCTAGAAAACAAAAAAAAAATGTTTGAGTAGTCATGATTCCAATCACTGTTGAGAATGTGGGGAACTGTCCTATATATATCTTTTGGAATTGAAAACTGTAGCACAGAATTATGTTTCTTTGGAGGGTCTGGCAATTTCTTCTCTGGAAGACTGGGGGCAAATTCTCACAGATTTATAGGCTTCACTATTTAACACTACTCTTTAAAAGCAGCCACACAGGGTATCAGAATGAACGAGGCTGGCTGTTAAATTCAAACTTTATTAACAAAAACAGCAGCTGCCTCAAGCTTATACTGTGTATGCTCTTCTGTAAAGCCTAATTCACTAATTATTGCTATGTTGTGCCCAAGGCAAAGCATTTACAATATTTTTTAAGTAGTTGCCTGTATTATGGAGATTTTTCCCTAGACATGGCACTCAAAACCAAAAAGCAGTAAGCTTAGCCAGTGATAGAGGAAGACATTCAAGGTCAACTTCAAACCTCCACAGATTCTCTATCTCCCTCCTTCTCTCTCTCTCTCTCTCTCTCTCTCTCTCTCTCTCTCTCTCTCCTCCTTCACACAGAACCACACACACATACCTGAACACATTTGTGCACACACTGATATGCGAAATATAAATAAATATACCCTCCATGAACTAGGTGGGTAACTGAGTCAGTTAATGGTTTGTCCCAAAAGCATAAGGACTTGATTTCAAGTCCAGCACCCGTGTAAAAATCTGGGCATAGAAGCAGGTACTTGCAGCCCCAGTGCTGGGAAGAAGAAACAGAAAGATTTCATGGACTTTCTGGCCAACAAGCCTAGCCAGCCAATAATCCTCAAGTTCAAAGAGAGACTCTGTCTCAAAAAGCAAAGATGAGAGTGGTAAAGACACTTGATGTCAACATCTTTCTTCCACATGTGAACAGATAGGTACATGCACTTACCACATACATACACACATACATGCCACACACATGCAAACACTACACATTAAAATATCTTCCTCCTAATGTTCATTACAGCATTATTCATAATAGAATACTATGCTTTTCTTTAACAAGGAAATATTCAAAATGCTAACAAGAAGCATTATACCGCCCCCTAAATAAATTGCAGGAAATGCATAATAATGTTGAAAAACTCAGTTGATAAAAATATGTATAATCAGAGACAGACAAAACTAAACATACAGAAACCACAGTATTTCAAAAGTTCTAAATAGAACTAGGTATTAAATTTTTCAAACTTCATACATTCAAAGCAAAGGGGAATCAATCATCATATCCACACATTAGGATAACAGTCCATCATTGAACTTCTCATATGATAGCCACTGTGCTTAGCTTTGGATTCGGAGAGACATGTGGGTGCTCTGTCCTGAAAGAATCATACAAACCAACAGAGTAATTCAGCAGAGATGATGAACTTATGACATATTTTGTAGGCAGTGAGAGAGGATTTTCTAGGGAGCTGTAACAGCGTTAACATTAGCAGAATGACTCCACCATAAAGGAATGTAGTAGTTTAAGGCCGGAGTTGTTTAGTGGGGTCAAGGGAGAGATGAGGTCCACAGATCCATTGAGAGCTTACTCTGACACACTACAGAACATAGCCTTTATTCAGAAGGCCATATGGATGACAGAAATAGGCTGCATTGAAAAGTTTTCAATTCCAAGTCAAGTAATCAGACTTATAAATATTCTTGTAATAATAGGAAGGGTCTATTATAAAACACAAGGAAAACAGATAAAGAAAGTAATTATGAGACACATCACATTAAATCATTAAAGTTTTATAACCTGGATACTACTTTTGCTAACTGTATGTTAGCCTTTCTATCTTCTGCATTTTGTTTGTAAAAATAAGCATAGTAATGCTTCCCCAGATGCAACATTGTAAAAGTTATAGAAAATAATGATGGCAAAATCACTTTCTCAATGCATGCTTTATGGACTACACATATAATTGGAAGTTGGTATTGCCAATTATAATAATGCTGGTTAGACATATTAGGTAATTTAACAAATTAGTTCGAGAATAATGGGGAGAAATGAAGTATGGAGAAATTAAATAGATCCAGGGTATAGAAGGTAAAGGAGGTATCTGAAGGACCCTTCTATGGAATGATATCATTAATCCATACTGGAATTACAAGACAAAGAACTAAACATGGAGTTGCATGCTTAAGAATGTTCCTCACAAGTCCTGTCTGTTCTATGTAATGGTTACCAAGGCATTGGATTGATACACTATTTCACTATACCTTCCCCCAAAACAGAATATCCCTAGCACTGGGAACAACAAAAATTCTAAGTATAAAATAATTAGAAGGTGGTCAAGTACTTACAGGAAAAATGTAACCTCAGTGGAGTTAGCTGTCAAAGAATGTGTAGGACACAATGTTGGCCTAGGCTGGACTCTGAAGGAGAAACAGGAGAAAACATCTATGGATCCATGACAGGAACATGAAAGCATAAAAGCACAACTCTCCAGTCAAGCACAGGACATGCAGCATGACTTGATTGCACCTTTCAACAGAATGTTACATTTCCTTCTGTATCAACACTTGGCACAATTTGTATACATCTATTAGTGTGAAATCCAGTTTAGTATAAAAAATCTGTCCATTATTGATATAAAACTTAAATGTTTCTGAAGAAGTCAAAGTCAGTGGGGAAACAGAAATAAATGACTAAGAATAATCAATTTCACTGTAATTTCATCGATAATACTTTTGTTTGGCAATGCCAGGTTCCTCACAAGCATCAGCTGTGTTCTCTTTATCTCTTTAATGGTTATCTGAGCAGATGACACACAGCATACCTGAATTCCACATCCTTCTCTGTCGATTCTAGGTAAATCTACTCTGAAATGTCTGACCACGTGCTTACACATCATGCACTTCTTTGTTGAATAAGTGTCTATATATAACTTGCTAACTTCATGTTTCTGGCTATGATGTGGCATCACATCAAAATACATGTATGTATGCAAATTAACTATACCATTTTGCTCTACCAGTGTCAAGACGTCATTGACTCTTTTGACTCATGAAACTTCCTTGGTTATGAAGGCAGACGCCATCTTAATATCAGTCATACTGTGTTTTCCACACTCTTCTGTCTTTGCTGAGTGCTTTTCATGTTGGTTTTAATAATCACCTCATATATTTAGCCTGACCATTGTTATAACTTTTTCTTTGTGAACATAGTATCTATTGATTATGCATTTGAACAAGGTATTTTCCAGAAATTTGCTTAGCTTCATAATTATATTATATCATAGCAAATGAATTGACTCAAATTGGAAAGAGACACAGTGATTTCATACAGTTTTTCTGTCAAAATCTCTTGGTTCCAAGTGTAAAAAGTTCATGAGAAATTAAAAGATGCAATTAGGTAGTTATACACCCATTTGCAATGCAACGAAGACAGAAATATTCTAGAAAAATCAATTTCTTATTATATCTGCCTGTGGTTCATGTCATTTTCTACTAAATCACGTGCATTGACAGTGACATCACTTTAATATGGAATGCTTATAGAGAGATCAACTATTGGAAAAGTGTGACTTTTAAATATATGTTATCTTAGTTATTTTAGATACTAAAATTATAACTTTTAGCAACCATAATTATATTAGGCACTCATTCTAACTTGGTGAAATAGGACACAATATACCATTAATCCAAAAATATGACATTATGAAGTAATCAAATGTTGAAAAGCTATATTAAGCTTTCTATCTAGTATGAAATATATCTGTAAAATGATATTGTATCCATTTAGAACCAGCAAGCAGGACTCATAAATTATGCCTGAAATGGGCAATTTTGAACAATGGAGTAAAATGGAGCAATAAAATATGAATTCAATGATTGACAAGAAATCAATGAAGAACTGACTTGGTCATTTGGCCTCATGCTCTAGAATTAATAAATTTCGGTAGAACTGGTACAATGTTAATTTTATGTACTGCACAGATTATACATAATTTACTTAATCAAATTGATTACGCATGCATTTTCAAAAATACCGTTTTATCTGTTGAGTGAAAAACGAAATAACTTTCTCTACTTTAGGATGAGGTGGGATGTGTACAAATGATACCAAGCGTTAGCCCGAAGGCAGCAAGAGATGCACATGTCATGTACATGAGATCAGGTTTCCACCTCAGGAATGAGGCGCGCTCTCTGTAGAGCTGAAACCTCAGTTTAGCAAGAATAGATCCTAGAGGCAATGTGCTCAAGTCTGGGGCCCCAATACTATTGTATAATCTAGTTTTTTATTAAGTAAAGGATTAAAAATTATTTGCAAAATGCCAGGATATTCCTCATGGAACTTAAATTTTCATTTTAACACACACACTAAAGTCTGACCACAAAGCTAATAAAAATGAGATGTCTAGATGAAAATTTTAAGAAATGACAAAAGAAAAAATACACACAGATAGTCTTTGTTAATATTCTCTTACTTTAAGTACCTAATCATAGATAGAAAAAAAATAAAGTGACAGCCATTACTTGTCACACATTTTAGTGTTTGAATTGGCACTTTACAACTTATAGTGTGACAAAATAAAAGAATAAATTAGTGTCCATAACTTTAGTGCCAAGGCTTGGCCAATTTTAAAATAAATACTGGAAATTTTTCACTAAAATAATGTTTGATTCTTTCCAAAATTAATTTAAGGAAGACTATTATCTATTATTATTTCAGCCAAAAAAAAAACCCATAAATGTTAGTAAAGATGATATGCCAGAAATGTTTCTGTTAAGAAGAATAAGTCAATGCTGTGAATTTCATGATAGGGAATATAACAAAAAATTGACCCAAAAAAATGACATACTTTGGAAGGTGAACAGTGGCTTGGCACAAAGAAGAAATTGTAAATTGGCTAAGTATAAGAAGTATCCTCTTGCAGGAAGATTATTGAATATAGAAAAGTCAAACAAGCAATTGATTAAATTAACTCCACTATGTAGATAAACTCTATGATGTCTAACAAGGTAAAAATCACCCAAATATAGAGAGATATGGATGTGTTGCTTGCAGCCTGAATAAAGACAGATGGAGTAGTCCATTCTAGGCCAAACTACTTAATAAAGTATTTGCATCAATCAATTCCAAAGTGGTCTCTGGAAGATAAATAGGGTGGTGATGATACTTTATATTTTGTATCTAAGGACTATCCCCTAGAGTTGTGGAAGACACCAGCCACTACAGAAGCCCCATGGGAGTGATAAAGGCTCTCTAGATGTACAAACATTCTCCACACTTAGTAAAGTTTGATAATTGTAGTTTTGATAAAAGCATCTGATGAATTCCAGTCTCACAGGGCTTCAGCCCATTCTCTTATCTGGCTCCCAAAGCACAAAATCTAAAATTACTTTAACAGCATTGCTGCAGAGTGGCTCCCAGTGATACATTAGTCCAATGAGAAAGGAGTCCTGTAGAAGTTGTTGGGCCCAGGGAACCACTGTGTTATCCTCATGGATAACACTTGAGAGATTCTATTGGAAAACAGATGTTATTTATTTGTTGTTTCTCTGAGTTGCAGTAAAGGACTTTTGGAACAGAACATCATTGTGACTATGCAGCTACATCTGTGCTAACAAGGTCCTGCTGCCCAGAATCAGCTTGGGCCTCTACTCATTAGTAACACTCAACCTCTGAATTCAACCCATTTCAATTCACGTATCAACCTGAGACCAAAAGCACTGTTTCCTTCGGTCATTGTATTTTAATTCTAATCTTGAACTTCTCCAGCATTGTCTGTACCTAAAACAATCCTTTTGTCCCTAAGTGGTACAAAATTCTGTGCAAATTATGCCTGCCATCTCAAACTTATAACTCCCTGTCATTAAAAGGCACACAGTATTTTGCAACCAGACTGCCTTGTTGACACCTGAAGACTGTATCTTTGGTGATGATTATAGCAAGGTTTAGTTTATTTCCCATGCTTCTGAAGATGCATGTAAAAAAAAAAGCCCACGTTACCTTAGTGTAAACATGTACATGAACATCACACTTTTCTTCTGTATCTTTAAAAGAATCATAAGATCATAAAGCTTCTAATCCCCTTCTCTGTCTCCAAACATGACCAACTCAATCATTTCAGACAAATGTAAATATACTTTTACACAGCCCTGCAGTAAGCTTTTCAATCCCAAGCAAGTACAGTCTTATATACTAGAAATACAATAAATATTGAATGATGAACTGAGGTCATTCATAATCAACAATCTTTGACATCAGGAAATGTTTCCTCATTGCTACTCTAGGTCCTTCCTATTTTATTTCCCCTTGCCATGATCTCAGTAAATGTAGAGAATATCTAGCAATCAATCTCTGTACTATATCTGGTCCTTACACGAAGACTTATTAAATTTCCTTCATGATCCTCAAACCCACTTAGCCTTCTATTCTGCAAGCTAAATAATTCATCTCCCTTTTCTACTTTAGTCATGTCTGAGATTTTTGCATTAAGCAGAAGGAGAATTGCTGAAGCCACAGGCCATTTTTTTTAAATCCAACATTACTGAATTGTATTAAGAGTAATAAGTAAACAGCAACGGTGTGTGCAGATACCATCAGAATATGGATAAGTAACAGAAATTGTCTAATGAATCACTAACATTGGGATCATTTTATAATTTGATATTTTTATTAGATACAGTGTGTGGGCATCAATGATATTCAAAGAGAAAGAATAAAAAGTTGCAAGCTTATTCTATGTTCCTTAATTATATGTACCCCTGTCTCACAATTCCTCTGAACAACTAAAAAAAATGTTCTTCACATTACCCACTAACTTCATTCTACAAAATGAAAAGTTTGGAGTCTTCCCCATACTCCTGGTTGAATGCTAGAAAGAAGAAAAATGGTCCATGTATCTCTGGTGCTTTCAAACCAACACAACAGAAAGCCTTGAATTCCATTTAGAAAAGCTAAATGCAGAAAGTATAAGCTATTTATCAGCCTGGCCCTCACGTTCAAAGAAGCAAGACATACGAAGTTGTAAAAAAAAAATAAAAATAAAAAACTCATGGCAGAAGTTTGCCCGTCATTTGCATCCCAAGTAATGTAACAAAAGAACATCCTAAATTGGTTTCTGTCATTACACCATGGACTTAAGAGAAATTAAATTTCATCCTACTAGGAGAGAATAAACTGTTAGGCAATGCTGGACAGACTCCAAGGTTAATGTGAAAGACTGGACAGCTACAATTTGACTTTCCTTGTGTATGTGAAAGAGTGGCAATGAGTGACACGCAAATGGTAGAACTTCAATAGACAATTTCTCAAGTGCTATGGCTTCGAATCTTTAATGCTCTCAAGAGATTGATGCACTTCTAAATATTTCATTTCAATGCAATGTACTAGAAAGAGCAGTGCCCCATCCCTCCCAGATACATAACAAATTCTTACCCTCAATCCAGGAGAGATCATTGAGAAAAGCTGCTACCTCCTCATGACAGGCTTGTGATAGAACTCTGTCATCCCCCTGACCTATATGCTTAATAGTATTCTGCTGACCCAAGTGGAGAATATACACCTCAATTTTATTTCGCAATCACTTTAGCTTTTTAAGAGTTCAATTCTACAAAAGGTTTGAGGAAATAAGGCAGGGTGTGGCTGAAATTTTGCAATGTTGTTGTTATTAGCTAGACAAAGTGGATAACTCTATTTCTGCAGAGAATGTTTTCCCCAGGGAATGTACTCACTCTGCTTAATCAACTGGCAAACAAGACACCTAGGGTTATCTCTTTACCATGCCATTGCCCCATCAATAATGTAGACTGTCATTAAGAAGTCATTTGTCTCTTCTGGGCTGAATTTTGAGAGGTCCATCATATGGGGAAAATGGGAATTATGGTGTGGGGACTATACATCACATCATAATCTCAGAAATATGCCATGCTATTCACCCGACAGTCCATGAAGATACACTCCAAGGCGTGCACCAGTGCATCACAAAATATATAGGCTGAGACCCCCAAACTCATTTCATTGGGACCTCTCAGTGTTGAGATTATAATCATGCTTCAGGGCATACGCTGATCACCAGCTGAGCTCAGGAAGACATTTTGCTCCCATGACAAGACTTCCCAGAGATCAAATGCACTGCTGGTAGGTTTCAATTTTGCAAATATGTCTTTACTAACCCCAAATGTCTTTTATTATCTCTTTTTTCATGTTATACATTTCTCAGATCATGAAGCAATCCTATAAGCAATTATAATTGTAAGCAATTACAGTCTGAACTTTGATTTTTTTCTTCTTAAATTATTGTGGCCTCTCTTTCCAAATAGTAATATTTCTGCTTTACTAAAAATTCATATGAGAAGTACATAGTAAGATGAATTTTCTTTTAATAATAAAACACTTGTTTAAAGTAGACACCAAAAATACTGCTGGTAACAGTATTGTAATAAATAGACTTTATTTTCTGAAAATGTTTGTCTATCTACAAGATCATGCAGTAATTTTCTGATGGCCGTGGTCACTCACCTGATCAGCAGCTCAAAGGAACACTTGCACTAGCTCTTGCTAAGGGCACATCCCTCAGAGTAGCAGATGAGATGTCCTTGAAATGACACCCGTCCAACATACTATCCTCCTATATCACAGAAGCATAAATGCAGAAGTAAAGAAATGGAACTTTCTATTCCATAAAAAGTAGACAATGAAGACAGAAATGTGTTATACTGCTTAGGTTTTTGTCAGCTTGAAACAAACAGAGTTATCTGGGAAGAGGGAACCACAAGTAGGAAAAATATCTCTGTAAGACTGGTCTGTGTGTCCTTTTCTAAAGAAATGATTGATGTGGGAGATTCATACCTATGTGGGCCGTGTCACCCCTTGACAGGTGGCCTTACACTGTATATAGGACAGGTGGAGCAAGCCATGGAAAACAATCCACTAAGCAGCATTTTTCAATGGGCTCTATTTCAGTCCCTGCTTCTAGGTCCCTTCCTGATTTTCTGTCTTAGCTTTCCTCAATGATGGACTGTGACAGGAAGTGCAAGTGAAATAATCCCTTTCCTTCCCAAATTTCTTTTAGTCATGATCTGTATCACAGCAATAGAAAGCAAACTAGAAAAAATAAATAATATAGGTATATCTTACTATTGCTCTGTTAACAGGCTGCATCTGGGTCTTTGCCAATCACTTCATCTTTTTCCACAGTGGTTTATATTATCTCAGTGAATAACCAACAGATTCTTAAAGAAAGTGGGACACAGTCCTAAGCGGTGATTTCTGATCTTTCTCTATTGATACTCTCAGTGAAAAAGTAATATCATTTAGATTTTTACTTTTACTATGTAGGGTATACAATCTACATCATCACAATCTTCCTTTGAGTCTTGATCAGCTTAAAAAAATTCCCTAGAGTGGCAGAGCTAATGATTTATCAACAGAGTCAATCTTCTAAGGGCACCAAAGCAGATGACCTGAATTCAAAATCTACCTCTACCACTTAATTAGACAATTATTTAATTTTTTCCTGCTTCACTTCTAAGATTTGTGTCCAGTTGCATTACAAGTGCTCTACAGGGTGGATGTGAGAATTACATCCTGTAGCATATAGTAGATATTCAATAAATATTGAATAAAGAGGTGTGATGTACAGAGGTATAAGCCTGGCCCACCATGCATGCTCACTCACTTGCATTACCAATGCTTAGGAATGGAAATATTGGCCTCATTTGGTAATAGTATCAAAGAAAACTAAATCTCAGCAAATACTGCCTTAGGCAGGAGCCTTGCTATGCATCTCAGAAATCCAAGAATTTCAGAATAGGAAGTCACTTTTTAGGAAGAAGCCATCAAATTGCATAAGGTTAATTTACTTAAAATCAATTGTTATATTTATCAACTTGCCTAATTACATATTCATCTAAAATTCTCATTTACTGAATATGCTTTTCATCTGTGTTAAGATAGTGTTAAGGAATTTTAGTAAACTTTCCTAGTGTCTATTTAACCCACGTTTGTCCAAGACGTTCCCACCCAACTATGATTTCTCTGTTTTAACAGTTGTAAAGTGAATTTTAAGTACTGAAATATCTTACACTAAAAAAAATCTTAAGAAGGCCATCATAGTAATAAGAAATGATAAATCTATGATAAATATTGTTAGCAATATGACTTTATTAGGCTAATCGACATCTCAGGTATTGGACATAAAAAGAATTCGTTTTAGATAAGCTGACCCCCAAACCTCTTAAAGAATTGGGTGTGAAAGTACCACCATCAGTTTTAATTGACGTCACTTTGATGAGCTGTCTTCATGATGAAATTCAGTTGCAGCTCAACTTACTGTTTCATTCTCTGTGACGACTGTCAGCTTCAAATATGTGACAGATTTCCAGACGTGGAGCCAGCATGCCCACACTGGCTGACCCTAGAGCCATGTGGCAAGTCTTTTATTTTGCTCCGTCTTGACTAGACCAGAGAAATCTGTTTCAAGCTGGCTTTGACTCAAACTGATATGCTCTATTTAATATTCTGGCTTCTTTCCATTTTATCTGTTTTAGTAATGAACATTTCAAACATTTCCTATAGTAAGAAAGACTTTTAGCATCTATTGTTCAGAATATATGAGATATAATTAAGAGGTGATTGTGTAAAAATTTGCCTGTGAAAAGAAAATGCAAGAGAATTCATAGATATTGGAACATACAGTTTCAACATAAAGAAATATTCTAATTTATGGGAACGAATCAACAGTCTCTTATTTATTTATTTTTTTTTAGTTAAAAATTTCCACCTCCTTCCCTCCTCTCAGTTCACTTCCTCTCCCCCCTCCCTTCCCCTTCCTCTCCAGTCCAAAGAGCAGTCAGGGTTCCCTGCCCTTGGGAAGTCCAAGGTCCTCCCCCTCCATCCAGGTCTAGGAAGGTGAGCATC
>LOEQ01000373.1:283664-297009 GCA_001685075.1 Bramus lutescens
GTGGGGTTAAGGGGAGATGGGGAGAGAGAAGTGAGAAGGGGAGGATGGGGAGAGCTTGGGGGGTTGAGATAGAGGAAGGGTGGTTATAGGAGAAGGGAAGTAGATATCTTAATTAAGGGTGCCATTTTAGGGTTGGGCAAGAGACTTGACTCTAGAGGGGTTCCCAGGTGTCCAAGGAGATGTTCCCAGCTTGTTCATTGGGCAGCAGAGAACAGTCTCTTTTTGAAAATGGTGGCAAACACATGAGAACTTTCTTTTAAAACAGTTTTATTCTCATTGATTCTTGCTCTTAAACAGAAAGAGCCAATTCTCTCCTACCTATTTTTACTCAATAAAATTTGTCTCCAATTTTGCAGAGTTGAGGGATTTTTGTTGTAATAAGCCTGTTTGCCTTTCCTGGCATTCAGGAGGGGTGGAACTGCTAGGCATCCGGAGTTTGTTTAAAGTTCCATCTGACTAAGTGATGATGTGAGCACATTGGTCCCATCGTGGTGTAACTAGCAGTGTGGAAACTGTCATGTGCCAAAAAGTAATGGTGGTCATACCTCACTGCCACTCCAACTGCTCACAGTCCGGTTCAGCCTGCCACCCTGAGCTCTAGCCAGCTGTCAGGACTGTCACAGCTGCCATCTTATTTACTGCCATAAGCTTTCTTGGCATTGTGGACCCAGACACTGCTGAGATGGCGCCTGTCATTGGCTGTAAAAGGTACAGGGACCAGAGACTTGGAGGAACCCTGGGACGGTGCAACATGTTCCAGCCACCTGACTGTGGAACCAGCCGGCCCAGAGTCTCTGAGGTTGTTCTTTGTTGACTGATAAGATTGGACAAGGCACAGTAGGCTCTCCAGAACTCCTATTCAAAACTGTTTTAATTGAATATGTCACTGACAAGACACAATCACTTGGGCTGTGGCAGCTATTCCAAATAAAACAATTGTTTTAAAGTAATTGGTCTGACAAGAAGGCTGGCAGCCATTGAGGGGAAGATGCATGTGTTGCTGGAAGAGACAGAAAACATGTTCCCTGTAATTGCCATGGCTGAGCTTTTAAACTTCTCCCTTTATTCCACATGAAATGCATCCTTTAAAACCCTCTGATTTGAATAAACATTGAGAGGTTCTGGAGGCAACACTCTGCTTTTCCTGTCTTTTCTGCACATAAGAGGCTCTTTCTCCTCTTGCTTACATTATCTAGCCACAGCAATTTACAATAATTTCAACAGGGGGACAAAAAAAGCAAATGAGGCTGACTAGCTTGTTTCTGAATTTCAGAGTCGCTCTCCTGGTTAGCAGGAGCTGATGAGGGTTGCAATTATGCAAACGTAAGACAGAAGGTCAATTACAT
Source organism: Bramus lutescens (assembly GCA_001685075.1). NCBI lineage: Eukaryota > Metazoa > Chordata > Mammalia > Rodentia > Cricetidae > Bramus > Bramus lutescens. The sequence goes on from LOEQ01000373.1 coordinate 285,011, forward strand.
CACCTTGTTAGCATATACAGACCCAACCTTCTACAGTATGGAAGTGGCTTCTCAGGAGAGTCACTGTGCCTGCAACAGCCAAAGGCAGCAGCTTTCTCCATCTATCACACCTGCACAAAGGACGGAACGGTAAACAATCCACTCTGGTTCACAATCTCTATATACCAAATGCGAGCATGTCCCCTTTAATGTGAAAAATAACTATCCTTATAATAATGCTTTATAAGTGATGGGATAAGCAAAATATTAAAGTATTGCTTTTTATATTATAATTTTAATGTAAGAATTAATAATGACATGTGTATGAATATGCGTGTTTCTGATTAATACAAAAGCCACATTTTTACTCTAGGTCATTACTGACTCTGTTTTCAACTTCTATCCTGTTTTACCACACTGAATATAATTTCCTATGAAATCACAGCTGGTATGAAAGTTCGAATTAAATCCCCAATTCTTTTTTTTATGAACTGGAATTTTTGCTATGAGTTACCAGGTACATCAAACTACTATAGAGGTTAAAAATGTGAGTTTAATAGTGATAGATCTGGTTGTAAAACCTAGACTGTGACATCTAACAGCTAAAAATTGAGGAACATTGCTTGTTTCTTTGTACCTCAGTTTCTTCCCCTAGGTAAGGGTTCTAACTATTCATTTCTGCATCCACTCTGTAAGTATTCCATGTCCATATATATGGGATAAGTGTTCTCAGACACTGGAATATAACAAGGAACAAGCCAATTATAATGATAAGGAAAACTCAGTTAACAAATAAATAGTATGTATTTTAGATGGGGATATTTGCAATGAACAAGGATAGAACGATGGAGAAGGAGGGGGTAACAGAGAAGGAACAATAATGCTGTGTTAGATGGAACTTTCTAGAAAACTTTCTATTCGGAGTTGGCAGTTAGTCCTTGGAAGCTGATTGTGGGAAGAAATCCTGTGAAGAGAATTCCAAGTGAGGAGAGAAAAAAAAATATGTAACTCTTAATTAACTAACTAAATGCATTGTATCTCTGTGCATTTGAAGAAGAGCAAAAAGATACAGGAAAAACCACGAAGAGCCAGAAAACTGAATAAGCAGTGGTTAGCTCTAGCTTTGATGGTCTCATAAAAAGGCTCCATATAAGGTGTGAGATGGGAATCTACTCCCTCCTGTGGGTTCTGGACATCATCTCTCCAAACACTGTCAAAATAGCAAAAACCAAGGCAAGAAAGGGCAGGCAATTCTCTTGCAGCCATAAGCACTCCTGGAGACAGGACATCAGCTTTGACAACGGCTCTTGCCGTGGAGGTGGCGAGTGGTGAGCATATTATTTGATGATGAATTTGACGCAGGGTGGAAGGAAAGGACGTTTCAAAAGAAAATATATGATGACACTTGCCCACAACTTTTAGGTTAAAAATGAAGCTGACTGTCAAGCGAGGAAACATTAGGGGAGGAGATAATCTGAGGGGGTTAAAATATCAGCTTGTTTTTTATGTTACAGGTGATTATGCAGCAAGCCAATAATGTCTGTTCTCCAATAAACTGTACACATTCTTGTGGTTATTGCCATTACCATTATAACTAATGACCATGTCCTGGAATTTTTATTTCCTACATGAGCACCATAAGCATATTTTCCTCTCCATACATTCGGCAGCAAGTTAGCTCAACCTCCTCTGTCTTTTATTTGGACTCTTGGAAGGGAGGCCTAGCTCTCCACTGAAGATATTTAGTGTTCTATTCACTACCTGCAGAATCCTCTTCCTGATATTCAAACATGTCAGGTCCTCCCAAGCTTGAGCACAAGCCCCCGAGGCTCTCTGTACTCAGAAGAATGAGATCTGACTCTGTGGTGATCCAATCCACTATTCCTTCTCAACGCAACCCTTTTATTATTTCCCAAGTTCCCAAATTCGAATCCCTCTAAATTTATAAATAATGACAATTTCTCTGCATTTTCACAAACTATTTCCCTTGCCTAGAATATCATTTTTACTTTACACTGTGTAACTTATAAATTGTGCTCCTTAATTTAAATCCTAATCAGAATTCACAATTTCCATTGAAGCATTTCCTAAATCCTGCTTAACAGTAGGTGGCACATTGTTGCAAGCCTCATACTTAACTATATTACTGTCAGCAGCACATTTTCTTATATATAGAGATACTGCAATATTATGTACTCCCTAAGGGTGAGGGATTATCTTCTTTATCTCTGAATGAATATCAACCTGACTGTCAAGGGTATATATATACATATACATATATATAATATTATATTCTTTTTGTTGTGGGATTCCCCTCTGTATGCTGTGAATACGTTTTATTGCCATTTGTTAATAAAGAAATTGTTTCAATCAATGACTTGGCAGAGTAAAGCCAGTTAGGAAATCAGAACAGAGACAGAGAGAGAGTGTAGGCAAAGTAAAAGAGATGCCATGTAGCTGCTGAAGAAGAAAAATACCAGACACCAGCCAGAACCTTACCGGTAGGCCACATCCTCATAGTGATTCACAGATTAATATAAATGAGTTAATTTAATATGTAAGAGTTAGAGAGAAATATGCCTAAGTTATTGGCCAAATATTTCTGTGTTATTTTCAGGTCTGGGATGCACTAAAACAAATAGGCAGCCTCCTACAAAATGGCACACCAACATGAGCAACTAGATCCACATAAAACCTGAGAGACTTTGGGAAGGAATTCTTGACACAAAAGAACACAGTTAAGCATGGTTTTTCTGGTAACCAATTTTTTTTCAGATTTTCTATGTTTGCTAGAAAAAGCAAAAGAATGATTCCTTTAAGAGAATGCTTCCTGACTCAGCAAAACCTGTGCAGCTTCTTTACGAAAACATTCTGGTTCATTCTAGTTGCAGGAACAGCTCTGACTCTTTGAGGAGACAGAGCACTTGAATGCGGTTTGTGGGCATTGTGCTGCAAGTTACTTGGTGGCAGTATGAGCCAACTACTTTCCAGATTTGAGGTGTTATTGATGGTAAATCAGCTGGTTTATTTCATTATATACCATGCTTAATTTTCACTCCTAACACCACATATTTTTAGACAGAAATCTTAAAAGGATCTCTTCATGTGGCAAGAATTAAAACCCAAATGAGAAAGCATACAAAGCCACTTCCAGCTCTCATATGAAGTTGAATGCCCAGTGTCCTCTTCAGACACTGCCTGAACAGACCTCCTCTATTTTTTTGTCAATTAAATTTTAAAAATAAAAACCCAGGACAAAGGATATTTTAAACAAATTAAAAACTGACACAACTGCTCTGAACAACCTGGGAGATACATAGGGAATTTACAGCCCATCGTATTCTGTTCCCTTAGCATAGCCATTGGCAAATGGTCAGCCTGTCATAAGAGTCCAATTAAATTATTTAGCATTGCAAGCTTTCACTTCTCCGGTGTCAATAGTGGGGTTCCTTCAGATGGCCCTTGATAGCCACTCCTGGGTATTTTAATTTCCTGACAAATCTATCATCTAAACTTTACTATTAAGAATAGTCAGCCTCAGAGCTGTGATAAAACAGCACAACTTCTGGTACTTCTCTAAACTATGTAACAAAAGGACAGTCTTTCAAGGCCTTATTGTGTGGCTAAATACGGCTATAACCTTCCCCGTATCTCTGTATCTGCATACACATATGTATTGAAATTCAGTCACCAATTTGATAAACATTTAATTTATAGATACACAATATTTTAAACCAATATTTCCAAATATTCCAAATTCCCATGCTTTCTCCAATCCTCATTATGTTGTTAGTAATACCTTATATTTAGTCTGATGATCTACCCAAGCTATTCATTCCCACTGAAAAATCTTAGAGTATGTTTCAATCACGAATGAGGACAGCTTGAAGTGTAAAACATTTTAAACAGATGAGTTCAAAAGTACAAATGTAGACTGTCGCTGACCTTGAGACATTTTATGAACTGTATAGATATGTGTAGAATTTGAAGGGATTGAACTGTACTGAGGATCTAAGAGGAACGAGGAATTATGATTTTGAATTAACAATTTGTTTTCGACAGATATAATAGAGGCTATAAAATTAAATATATCATTTACAAAAACCACGCTGGGCTAAAAATAACAATGCCTTCCATGTATTAGAGGAAGCTGCTTCCTTTGCTTTCCAATAGTGATGAACTGCTTTGTGGAGATCACATGATCTCTGGAATAGCTGGCTTGTAAGAACTGCTAGTAGCGCAGCAGGGCGGTGCATGTGTGATGTCACAGGCTGAATCGTGTCCCTTCCAGAGATGTATTGATGAAAACAGAACAGGGTGCTATTGTAGAGGAGAAAGGAGAAGAGAAAACTTGGGGCAGTCAGAATTAGGGAGGGCTGTGGCAGAGGTTGGTAAATATGAAAGAGAAAACTATTATATACTGGGACACTCACACCAGTGCCTCAGAATGTGTGTATTGAAGGAGTTTAGAGGAAGTTAAAAGGAAACAAAATAAGTCTCTATCTAAGCTGAAATTCCTTTTAAGGGAAGAATTATACACATATTCACAAACACACACACACACACACTCAGAGCACAGAAGAAAGATTACTGTTGAGAAGTTCTGCTAATTAGATATTGCAGTCTACCATAGCCTGGCAGCTTTCTCTAAGCTCAGCAACACGGAGAATTCCCTCACCTCACCCAGCAAGGACTTCCTGCTCCCTATCTGCCCTTGTCTGAAGAATGTCTCTAGGCCAGGAGGACTGACCATATCTAAAAGCTGTCTTTAAGCCTGGAGGCCTGATTTATCTGTAGCATGACCCTTGGCTCAATTTCCCCCTAGAAGCCTCCACTGCTGCACAGATGGTAACTAAGACTTGTACTATGAGCTTTGCTACAGAACACTGCTGACACATACTAAGCCTTATGGTAGGAGAATGCCACTTAATGAAAATCAGGGTTTGTCCCCAGGATTCCCAATCCTATGTATTTCCTATACTCTGTAATAAAGTTGAGCTCATTCACTGAACACATGCCTAGGGGGCTATCTCTATCACACCCATAGCCATCCAAATCCTGCTCCATGCTTCTGCTCCTTCCACTCTCATGTACAAACATACCAATGATCCTAAAGAACAATGAAAACCACAGACTGCAGGACAAACTTAGCTGACTGCAAGCCAAGGAGGGAGACCTCAAAAGAAGCTAACAAGCCTAAACCTTGGCGCTAGACTTTTAAGCCCTAGAATTTTAAGAAATTATTTGGTATTCTTAGGCATCTAATATAGCAGCAGCAAAACACAAACTCATTATGAATCAGTGACATCCAGAATTGAACTGACAAAGTTAACAAACTTGCTCAAAGTCCATCTACCTTATTTCTGTAACAAGGAAGAAAGAGAGCTAGAGTTTTCATGAAGCCATTAGTCAAAGAACGTATGGATTTGGACAATGTGCAAGACATGCGTCCCAAATTGCACTGTGACCTGTAGAACTCAAGAAAGGTTAAGCAGCAAATGGGTTCAAAATAAGCAAGAGGGCTGTACTGTGGTAGGGATGTTTGTTCATAAAATGAAAGTAACTCCTCAACATAAGCTGAACAAGGAAGATGCAATACATACCTAAGCAGGTGTGGGAAAGCCTCCAAGGACTCAGTCTTACACAAAGAGCAACAGGAACTAAGGAATGCAGTCCGAGCATAACTTTTCAGGTCATTAATTATGTCTGTGAGATTCCAACCCCTGTAAAATCTGGGCAAAGGTATAACAATAGGGTACCAACCAAAATCACAGGTGATAATTTCCTTTCAAACTTTTTGTGGGGGAAAAAACAGTCTGATTAACAGAGTCAGCTGCACCTATCTGGATGATGACTTCTCCCCTGGCCTTTGGCATACGAAGACCCCAATTCTCACACAATACTCATGACTTATGCAGTGGAGATTTCAGTGTGTGTTATCCTTGTGAAAGTTTTTAATGCTGTGATAAAACACCATGACCAAAAACAACTTGATGGAGTAATTTAATTTTATAGCCCGTTGTCCATCAACTAGTAAAGTCAAGGCAGAAAATCAAGGAAAGATGGAGAGACAGGAGCTGATCTAGAGGAGGCTATAAAATAATGCAACTAACTGGCATGCTCTTATGGCTTACTCAGTTTTATTTCCTACCTCATCTAGGACCACCAGCACAGAAGGATACTGCTCACAGTGAGCTGGGTTTCCCATACCAATCAGCAATTAAGAGTTCCTCTTACCAAATAACTCTAACTTGCATCAAGTTCACACACACACACACACACACACACACACAAAATAGCAAAGTTGTGGGCCTTGGTGGAAATGATATCCTTTTGAAAATCAGAAATATTACTCTAAAAAGTTGATAGAATAAGAAAATTTTATTTCCAAAGTGGAGGGAACATGTGTTTTATTTCTGGGTCCATACATTACCTAATGGAGATTCAACACTTTAAGTGTTTGAGGAATCCTGAGGGTTGATTGCCCATGACTTTAAGGTTTAATCTACCTGTTGATCCTTTAAACATGATCAAGAGACAAGTCTCTCATGATATCCTTTCAAGGTCTTCCAGGAAGCTGCTGGACCTGGTAAAAAGGATGCACTTTCATGTTCTGAAACTCTTCACTGCATAATAAAATTTTATTGCAACAACCTCTTTTATTGTTTTTGTTTATTCATATTAATTCTCACTCTTGGCTATCATTTTCTTGCTCCTAAGGGAACCACATGTTCTATTAACTATCTCTGCTATCCACTGTGTGTCAGAAACCCTCCCTTTGATATCCATGAATGACCCTACATCTGATTACAGTTGTATACAGCTGGATTCTCTAAGTTAATTCTCCAAAACTTTTTTGAAAGTTCTATATTCTGCCTTTGCTCCCAGAGAATACAGGTCTATAATGGAAGAGCATACCATAAACCTAGTCCAAAGGCAAAGTAGAACTGAGCTTCTTAATGATATGGTCCCTTTACCTGGTTGCTTTGGTAAACAATGAATCCTCTGAGAACACAGAGGAACATAACCTCTGATGATCTGTCACAAGACACATGGTGTAATCCCTCTAAAATGGAATGCTGTGTATGGATTTGCACCATTCTTTGTAGGTTTGAGGGTTGTGGTATTTATAGTCTTTGATGATCTGTTCTAAGTGATTTTTTTAACTGTATAAGCCTCCTTCTAGATGTGTATTCTTAAAATACGTTTCAGTGAAAGCTCTCACATCTCATAAAACGCAACCATATTTGTAACTTGTCTAGTATAAGCTGAAATACAGAAGGCATTTCTTCAGAGACGCTTGACACATTCTTTGTGGATGTCAACAGAAGTAGGAAATGTCAATAAAGGAATTGATAATATAATATACAAAATGATGAATTTATGATCTTGGTTCTGGGTATCAAATTATTTTCAGTTGATTATTGTTATAAAACATGCCAGATTGAATCTTAACAACTCAGACCGTGCTTAATTTTCTCTAGAATATGCAATTTCTTTATGACCCTGTAGGAATAACTTGCATCTTTTTTATTGAGCAACCATCAGAATAGCTAAGAGCCTGAACCTTCAATCCTATAAAGGGTTGATAGCATATATGATTGGAAATAAATGCTGCTAATCACTAGAAACCTTATCTATGGATATTAGTGAAGACAGCTAAATGAAGCCTGCCTGAAACTACTGGGTTGGGTGTATAAGAAGAGAGATGAAGGAAGGGAGGAAGGGGGGGTATCATTTGTTTGGCTTGGACTTAGAATTCACCTGTGCTTCATCCAGCACATTTCCTTTGCCACAGCAGTCTTAAAATCCTGAAATAACTTTAACTAGAGGGCAATAGTTCCCACCTCAGGTCTGGGATGGTCGCAAACAGAAAAGCACATTGAGAGTGGACAGGGTTCCATAACATCCCTGAAAACAGAAAATCGCTAGACTGTTACGCTAAAAATGCACAGCAGAAAAGGAATCTTATCAGTTTGACAAACAATTACTTAGACTTAACTCCTGTGCCTACTTGTCTTCTTTTAGCACTGCTATCTTGGATAACAGAATTCATGGCCAACTTTGCTCACTTTTATTTTAAAAGGAAACCAATTTTTGAACTACAAGCCTTGTTAGTCTACCTAAAACTTATTGTGTCAACTAATTAACTACTATCACAAGCAGTACTTTATTCACTGGCATGTGGAAGGAGTTGAATAATTGCAGTCAGAATAGGAGAGGGAACATGGCTTATCTTGTAATTGCTTTTCATTTTTTTACAAATTCTGAAAAATATTTACATATTTAATGCCCAATGGTGGAATAAAAGGGTTCTTATTTTGATAAGAAACTATTTTTCTTACTAAACATCAATGCACAATTACATTAGATTTTTATTAGCAATTATTCTGAAAACAAAGATAGTATTTTGCTTGTTCATTCATTTCTGCCTTTCTTTCAGGTGACAGCATTCATGGATGTTTTTCCACAATTTGATTCATTCATATATATTGTTTTGTTTAATGGAAATATATACACACACTCACATTTCATGAACTGAGACTATGTAGGTTTACTGGAAAAAATAGCAAGAAAATAACACTTATCAAAGCCAATTCTGCACTTATCCACAACCCAAATGAAACATACTTAACAATGTTAAAATTAGAAAAACACTTAGCCTTTTATCATATTTTATAACTCATGTCCATCACCTGTGTTCAGTCCTTTCTTTCCCCTAACAACCCTTATTACACTCTTTTCTACATTTTATAACGTACTCACAAGTACATTTGTTTTCCTATGAGATTATTTGGCCTCATTTAATATTATAAGTTCTAAGTTCATCCATTATATGCAGATTTTATAACTTCATTTTTCCTCAGGGTTCAATAATATCAAATTTTCATTATTGATTCATCTTTTGATATAAAGTAGGTTTTTTGATATAGTCAATAAAGTACCAAAACACAGGGGTGAAAATATCTGCTTGGTTACATAGTTTTAGGGGTGTATGCTTCAGCGTGAAAGAGTTGTCATAATAGTATTTTTATTTTTAAATATTTGAGTTATCTTCCAACTAATTTCAACAATGGCTGTATTAGTTTGCAAGTTTGCATCTCCACCACCAGTGAATCGGGGTTCCCTTTTTTTCTACACCCTCTTCAATGCATGATGTCAGATATGTTGATAACAGGCATGCTAAATGAGTTACTATCTCAAAGTAGTTTTAAATGGCATTACCTGTGGCTAAGGATATTGAAGAAATTAAAAGATAATTATTGGCCATTTGTGTTTCTTTTATGAAATCTGAATATGAAGATCATTTGCCCACTAGCTGATTGACAGACTTACTAACTTGGTATTTAATTTCCACAATTCTTATTAATTTCACAGATTTAGTCCCTTGTCTGCAGTGTAGTTGACAAATATTTTATCACATTTTGTGGGATGACTTTTTAATGTGCAGATCATACCCTTACCCTATGATCCATCTGTCAGTACTCAGGGTTAGTTTCTGTCTTATTAGTTTTCCATACAAAAGTTTTTTTTTCCTATCTGAAGTCTTGACATACATAAAATATATATTCATTTGGTAAAGTGGGGTATTTACTGGGAAGCTCAGAATGACTATTCTAGCAGTACAGAAGTTCATGGAGATATATGGACTGAAGTTCTTATTAATTTTGGTGTGTGGCGTTTGCAGTAGTTTTCTGATAGAGTTTAGAATTTCTTTAAAGGATCAGTACTAATATTCTTACCAGATAATGAGCATTTGTTCTGAAGATCTCTGTTCAAATGATTGTACAGGTGATAGGCATTCTAGACAGCTTTTGGCCCTTGCCTGCTTTGCTCAAAAAAATATCACCAGTGTGAATTCTACACCACAGCACGAGCCTCTCTAAATAAATTCAGTGGAGATAACAATTCATGCCTAGAAATAAACTCCTGTAAATCAGACTGTCACTACGTAAAACTCCTCCCGCAGAAGAAAAGTTCTTTCTGCCATTAACAAACTGTACTTTAGTAGCTACTCCACTGCCATGTCTGTAATGTTTTTCTTGCTTTGTCTACATTCCATGCCATGAACATCCACGGCATTTTAGCTGCTTTCTTCCTGATAATATTCTACCCAAGGATCTGCGATTCAAAAAAATTCAATACAGTGATCAGTGCTAAAATAACAAAAATTAAATAGTTATATAGCAAATTGTTTAGGTCTCTTTAGATGAGAAGAGCATGCTCTTACTTTGGCTAACATAATCATTCATGTTCCTGGCAGGTGTGAGGTGATGACATGGGGTACTAGATGAAAGTGTGGAATGAAGCAAAGGGATCCAGGGTGATATCCTTGATTGTGACAGCATGGGACCCATGGTGAAAACTGGGTAAAGTGGTCAGATTTCTTCCCTATCAAAGAGAACTCAGTCCTCTGAAAATACCTGAAACCAAATTCAATAGCATCTTCAAAGGTTGATTCCCTATGATCAAGTGAAGAAAGAGATGTAAGAAGGACTTAGTGCACACAAATAAAATATGTTGCATGTTATATAGCAGAATAAAGGGAAAAACTCGAGCGCCACCATTAAATAGCAGAATAAAGGGAAAAACTCGAGTGCCACCATTAAATGTAGAAAATTATTTGACAAAATTCTCTATATTTACATAATAAAGCAATCAATAAAACACTTAACAGAAGGAATGTGCTTCAACATGAGGAAGGGCAGATGTGGCAGCGCCATAACTAGTGTTATACTCAATAATAGAAAGTTGGAAACTTTGCTTTAAGAGTACGGACAAGAGAAGGATGGCATTTTCAAAATTTCTATTTAATATAGTACTATAATTTCCTTTCCAGAGTAATTAAGGTAAAAATTATATAATAAATCTAATAGAAAATGAATATGTGAATTGACATTTTGACATGATATTAGATTTAGAAAAATATCCAAAAGTACTAGAACTGAGGCATGAATATGCATGGTAAAATATAGAGTCAACACATAATAGTTGGTAGCAGTTTTGCATCCTAGTAAAAAACAATGCAAAATATTCAAGACAATAATCTCATTTACAACAATTAAAATTCCTTAGGAATAAATGCAACCAAGGAGGTAAAATAAATATCTGAACACTGGAAACCATACCACATTGGCAAAATAAATGGAATAAATGCAAACAAGTAGAAATATATTCTCCTTGTGTTTTGGAGGAATTAATAATATTAAAGTATCTAATCTATCACAGGTTAATGCAGATTAAGTACAATATAGATTATTTCAATGCCAAAAATATCATGAAATTCATATGGGATTACAAAGTAATCCCCAGTAGGTAAGGTATTTTGCTGGAAGAATGAGGGCACAATGGGAAATTTAAAACCCCAAAGAGCAAAAGGGACTAACACTGTGAAATTATTAAGAATTATGGCAATTAAATACCAAGTAAGTAATTCTGTCAATCAACTAGTGAGCAAATGATCTGCATATTCAGTTTTCATAAAAGAAACACAAATGGCCAGTAATTATCTTTAAATTTCTTCAATATCTTTAGCCACATGTAATGCCATTTAAAACTACTTTGAGATAAAATTAGGGGTACCATATCACCTGACAAACTATATCAAAAAGCTATAGTAATTAAAATAGCACACTAATGAGAGACAATGAACAGACTGTACCATGGAATAAACTCTATACAGAATTTAAGAAAAAAGGCATGAATTTATTGCTTGTTCATTTTCAACAAATGTTCTAGGAATGCAAAATAAAAACAGTATATTCAATAATAGACTTTGGTTAAACTAGATATACACATGCAAAAGATATTGGACTCATCCCACACTATCTACAGAAAACTGTAAATGGATTGATGGAGTCAATGAAGATATGAATGTATAAATCTGCTAAAAAAAAAAAGGTTAAGAACTACACATCAGGGGCTGGAGAAATGGCTCAATGGTTAAGAGCTTTGCCTGCTCTTCTAAAGGTCCTGAGTTCAATTCCCAGCAACCACGTAGTGGCTCACAACCATCTGTA
>LOEQ01000373.1:305139-338304 GCA_001685075.1 Bramus lutescens
GAAGAAGAAGAAGAAGAAGAAGAAGAAGAAGAAGAAGAAGAAGAAGAGATCCAAACTTTCCTGCCCTTCCACAACCCAACTCCTGTTCATCAGGCCCCACCTTATATAAAACTTCATCACCAATAACATGACAGGCTCACAAACAACTATTAACATAAGCATGTTTAAGGCTCACTCAGAATCCAAACTGCACCAAAAGTCACTTGAAAATATGAAGATTAGATTGACACCTTTAAATTTTCTGAGATAAACAAAAGAATAATATATTCATTGTTTTCTGTGATATTATCTATCAAAAGTGCCAGAGATATAATTTCTCAAGCAAGATGTTTTCTGTTACTATACTTGCCTTGCATAAAAGTTAAAGAACTCTTTAGAAAGAAAACACAATACATACTACAATCCCATGGCTAGGATTGTAGCCCTTGTTACTTGCCTTCTATGCACAAGACCCTGGGCTTGATCCCTGCACCAGGAAGGAAAGGAAAGGATGGCAGGATGGAAAGAAAGTCATATCCACATAAAGACTGCAAGAGTGTTCAAGAACAGATAAATGGGGACAGGGGAAAATAATTTTTATTATTTCAGTTGATCTTAACAGCTAATGATTTATTCAAAACATCACAACACATTTAACTATGCACACAAATATGTGTGTGATGAGTGACAGCAGTGGTACCCAGGTTAAGAAGAGGAGATTCTTATTATCCCGCTATAAGGAAATCCACTGCACAGGGTTTTTTGAAAATGGGATTTGACTAATTGTAGATACATTTTAAGCACTATGACAACCTGTACAAGAAGAAATGAACAACTAATTTGTTAATAAAAGAAAGAAAATATGCCCCTATTAAGTGCTTATTGTTACCCATAATAGGCAGAGCAGTAGAAAGTCACCAAAAATAGGAACAAAGAAAAAACATGGCAGCTATGCATTCTTTTTTTATTCCAGTAATCATGTTGATTGAATGTCATTTTCTCAGCATTGTCAATTAGCTGTTTATTCTCTTCCCGGAAATTCATTTACAAGTTCAGTTCAAGTAATACCAAAGTATCAAACAAAAATAATGAAATTAAGAGTTAGTTGGAAAAAATGAAAGTATAAAACTTGGAAGTTGAGGAAGTTTACACCATATTGATAGAGTAAATTTGTAGTCATCAAATACATTTGGTGACAGCAGGTGGTCAGAATGGAGCTGTTTCTTATTGGCAGTGCTCCATGTGGTGGCATAGGCAGAAATTACGGCCTATTGGAAACTGAGCTACAGACTTTTCAACTGTTCATTGCAATGAACAATGAGAGTGACAATGAACTGAATTAATGTACCCTCCCTAAAAGAACAACTGGATATTTCTTTCCATTTATGGAGACCGCCTGCTACGTGTTAAAGCATGTTGTAACTAGCAGACATTGCGCTATGAGATACTGTGTCATATTCACAATGCTTCACATTTTTTTCCTGAAAACAAGGTGTTCTGTTTCTCCAACTCAAATAATTTATGAGTATTCTTTCTATTAGAAAAGGACAATGCTTTGTTTTTGTTGTCTTTATCATTTTAAATCTTCCTTTAGACTAATTATGAAGATAGATTTTTATTTGGCTAAATATTTGTTCTCTGTTGTATTGAATTTTAGCTTGAGAGTGTAGGACAAGCATTAGAACATGAAGGTCCTGAAGGCCCAGGACTTACTGGGATCTGCATCCTGCTTCCTGAGGCTGAGAATAAAGGGTCATTAATCACTAAGGCCAAATGAGGACAGAGCTTGGAACATATCCAGGCTTTGCCAAACATGGGAGTCTGTAACTTGAGACAACCCCTAACTAACTTTTAGACAATAGGAAAAACTAATGAAGATTGTCATCCACATAAGCCAATCACATATAAACTGACCTTACTTCCTTAAACACTCCTCCTAAGAGGGCTTAAAAGAAGCCTCCACATCTTGCTCAGGGTAGTTGCCCTCTTGTCTTTGTGCAGGCCGGCCAGCCCCAGTACACTGGGATGACAAGTACGTGCTTTCTTGTTGCATACGCAGATGGTGGTCTTTTGTGAGGTTTCTCTGGGGATGCCAACCAGCTTCACTCCCATTACTTCAAATCATCCAGACATCTGCGAATGTTGTTAACAGTTCACATAGTTGAAACAAGGAACAGCCGAGGACTGCTTTATTCTCAGACTTAGAGAGCTCCAGGTTACTGGAAAAGTCCAATGCCAGTTATTATAAGACTGCAAAGTTGAATGAGACATGTGTTCTTTGTCTCCAAGAAACTAATTCAGCTGCACAGACAGCATTTTCAAGCATATGACTTGTGCATATCAGTGGTGTTCATTGTGATGTATCTTATCCAAATATGCACATGGCAGACGTTCATCATATCCATCTACCTCTTTTCTACCCTCTTCCCTACCACACCCTTGAAATCTGTAAGAATCACTATTCAACCTTCAAGTTGGCTTTTCTAGTTTTCACACAATGAACATAGAGCACTTATCTTTCCATAGCTGGCTTATTTTATTTAATATGATATTGTCTGTTTTAATGAATAGGATAGCCTATCTATTACACCTGTGCTCTATTACATATACACGCTGTTATTTTCTCTATTTTTTTTTGCAATGATGAGCTAAGGCTTGGAAAAGCTCGATGGATCTTGAAAGTTTGCACCATGAACAATGAAACACACTTGAAATACAAGGTGTGTTTAAGCTAACTTACACATCATTCCATGTTATACAAGTCTCAGACTGTCTCATTGCCACATCACTGTGTAATCTTGTTTGTGTCTCAGTTAATACAAGCTTAAGTTTCTTTTGTTTTGTTTCATTGTTCATGGTAGATATTTGAGGGAAAAATAGGTCAACCCACTAATGTAGTTGGAGATGTCAACAGTCATCTATCAAAAGTATACAGCCTACAGCGGAAAAGTGTTGAGACACAGGTGCAGAGAGTCACCCTTCATCAGCTGCAGGTAACTGACACCCAATGAGCCTCGCCCAGCAACAGTAGTGCACACATCCTGCCAAAGCTCTTGTCAGATCTCACATTCTATCTATCAAATTCTAGGAAAAGAAAGCACAACTTAAGAATTTTAAAGATCAGGACTCACATAGTGAATGCTTCCACACAACAGCCGTGTTTAGTGACAAGTCAACACTGTGCAGAAAAGAAAGTACTCAGAGAAGAGTGGTGACATCCACTCCGGAGCCTGGAAAGGATGATCAAGGGTTTCATACCATAGGTCAAAGAAAGAAAAAAATGCAAGAAAAATTTCATGAAATATTTGTAAATAAGTGCCAAGAACACACAGCCTCTAGATTTGTAGACTTATACTACAGGAGTGCTCAGGGCACTATTGCAGCATTGAATGCAAACATTAGAAAATAATACAATTTTAAAAGTTCCTACCTCATGAAACCAGAATAATAAAAAGAAAATTAAATCAAATGTAAACAGAACAAAAAATAATAAAAATCAGGTCAGCTCCAATGAAATTTGAAGCAGAATACCAATAAAGAAAATCAAATCCAGATCTGGCTCTTTGAAGGATGATTAAAATCAATAAGCCTCTAACCAGGCTAACAAAGTAAAAAAGGAAGATACAAATTACCAAAATTGGAAGTGAAAATGAAACTTTACTTCAGTTCCCAAGGATATTAAAATAGAAATTTTATGAAAATCTCTGTGTGCTTGTCTTAGTCCATTCATAAACATAAAATTTCATAAACAATGTGTTTATTGGAAAGAAAATAATTTTTGGCAAATTCGATGTCTAGTGAAGAGTTGTTTCCTGTTTTTTGAATTGTACCTACTTAAGGCTTCTTTGCAACTTAGATAGTCTTATTATCTCTCCAGTCTTAATGCAGCGTGAATCTCAGCCATGAAGGCTCAAGAGTTCTTATATCTGCTAAGGGAAACACCACAATATTGTCAAAAAAGGATCAGGATTTCAAGACAAGAATTCATTAGAGAAACAAAAAGCAAGTCGTAGCACCAAAATATGACATCAATGAAATCGGCCCATGCTTTGAAAGTACAAGAAGAAATACATGAGCAATGTTTAAGGATGTAAGAGTAGCATAGATGACAACTGCTTACATACACACTCTGGATCAGCATGTGGAACTTTAAATTAAAAACGCGTTTCCAGCTGGTGATATGGTCCAGCGGTAGGCATGCAGCAGGCACTGAGTTAAATTGCCAGCATCACATACTGGGGAATTCCATCCCCATCAGTGCTGAAAAACACTGAAATGTAGGAGCCGTCCTGATGTATTTCAGCAGGCAAATGAATAAATGAACAGCAACATATTCAAACAGACAGTGAACTATTATTTACCATTATCAGAAAATGCTCTATCAAGAAACAAACATATGAAAATATAATTGCATAATAAGTGGAAAGCAATACATATTGTATTATTCTATGGAATTCTTGCTTAAACAGGCTATGAAATCGATGAAGAGAGAAATGACCTTCCAGGATGTGGAGAGGATGAGATGACAAACCTAATCTGTCTGAATCTATAATGATGGATGCATGCCATTATGCGCATGTCCAACCTGGTAGAAGCTATGGGCACTGTGCACCTTAGTGATGATGTGTCAATATAACCAGAGACCGCTGTACCAAGTCACCCCTGTGCTACATGGTTATGAGAACGAGGGAAGATTAGGAATGTGTGCAGGTGCCGAGCACATAGAAAAATCTCTCTACTTTCTTCTTAGTTTTGCTGTGAACCTAAACTAGTTTAAACGATAAAATGTTGGAGATATGGGCATGGTTTATTCATTAAGATGCTGGCATTTTAAGCATGGATGTGAATCAGAGCCCCAGAATCACTTATAAAAGCCAGAACATGGAGGACCACTTGAAAGCCCAGGGCTGGGGATTGGGGGAGACAGGTATATTCCTAGAATTCTCTGGCCATCCAGCTTAGTCTACTATGTGAATTCCAGGTCAATATGAAGCCTTGTCTCAAAAACATGTGTGCATGGCAGCTGAGGAACAACCCTTGAGTTTCTACTCTGGCCTCCACATGCACACACAAAAAAACAGTATCTAGATCACATGAATAGCACAAACACAAAATAAGGTTGAAAAAAATGAATGAAATGTTTTTAAGTTTTGCCTCACATTTTAATAAATATTTAATAAGCTCACCTTCTATCATCTCCAAAAATGCACAGCCTTGGCAGAGTTGGCCTTAGTAACCTATCTTAGAAATCTAAAGTAATAAATTTACATGAAACATTTTAAAATGTATTTCCATTTCTGATTATATGTCCAGAGGTTGCTTTCTAAAAGTCAATCAGCATAAATCTTCAAAACACTGAGCCAGCCAGGTGGAAGTGGTGCACGCCTTTAATCCCAGCACTCAGGAAGCAGAGGCAGGCAGATCTCTAGGAGTTTAAGGCCAATCTGGACTACAAACTAGTGCCAGGACAGGTTCCAAAGCTATACAGAGAAACCCTGTCTCAAAATATTTATTTATTTATTTATTTATTTATTTATAATAAATAAATAAATAAATACAGATCCAATAGTTCACTTTCTATAAATTATTAAATTTTCTTCTATAAAAACGAGGTGGATATAATGGTATATTAAATGGGAATTTGTTAGATTGTCTTACAATAGAGTCAGAGAGTTTTCCTAGTTCAGTACAAATTGATTCAAGTTAGTAACCAAGATTAGCCACCATTCTTCACACATATTTATACTCAAACATACTAGAGATTACTTACAACAAGAAATTTAAACCTTAATTTATGACCTGACTTTGCATATTCCTTCTTTCTTTTTATCTGAAAGTCAGAGTTAATACTTAAAAATGATGATACACATTCTAATTCCTATTGGGCCCATCCACAATATTTCAATGTATCCGGACAGACCTAGACCAACAATTGTGGAGAGGTATGTGCTCTGAAGATTTACACTAGGGGAGTGGGGGATGCTACTCCAGCAAAGCAGCTGGATCAATGGGTTGCTTAGAATTTTGTATTAAGGGCATATTTTTCAACCTTTATAAGAATTAAAGTTACTTAGCACTGAATGTGTTTATTGTTTTTAGCCAAATAATTATTAAACACTAAAGGCACACAAAAGTTTAATTAAGTGCTCAAAATCCACAGCACGGTGCATTATCTGAGACAACTATTATCAACGTGGCTTACAGCTTTTCCATGATTAACACTCACTGTGATGTATTGAAAGACTTTGAAATATAAGCAGAATATGCTGAGTCCTTTGTTAACAATATTTCTGATAGTTTTACTCATCTCAAAATCTCCAAAGGCAAAGAGAAATAATACTCCAATAATTACAATGCACAACTTAAAATTTGAAGTTACTTGCTGAAGCACGAGCCCTTAGAAATGGTACCTCAGAAGCCAAACCTAACTGGTGTAATTCCAAATTGTTTGTCCTTAGCATCACTCT
The DNA here is from genome assembly GCA_001685075.1 of Bramus lutescens. NCBI lineage: Eukaryota > Metazoa > Chordata > Mammalia > Rodentia > Cricetidae > Bramus > Bramus lutescens. The sequence continues at coordinate 311,586 of LOEQ01000373.1, forward strand.
GCAACCTAATCCACATCTCATGGAACATAAAACAGCGAGCAACAAAGGGCAAAATTTAAGGGCAAAAGACTTAACTTTGAGTTTCACCGATGACATTAAATTTTACTATGGCTTTTGATTTCCCTCCCACGTTAAGTAGTGTAATCTACACCCACAGGAACTATGGTTGTTCTACTGAAATGTGAAATTTTCATCAGTTAGACTTTTGGAAAGTGAAGCTTTTCTCAGAAGACATAGTATTCTTGAAGCTCTATTTTGTCAGAGGCTCCTGTCTTTCTCCACCAGCTCCCCCACCACCTAACCCCCACCTATAACCTTTCATGAGAAATATTAGCATCTATCACTTAAGGAATAATTGACAAGAATATTGAAGAATAGAGCTGCTAATTCATTGTCCAGATGATATAGTTGAATAATAAATGTAATTCAGAGCCTTCAATTTATCATCTCACTAGAGTTCTAGTGAGTAGTAAAACAACAAACAAACTAGCTTTAAAATTTTTTAGATAAAGTGTAAAACTATTTCTTATGAACCTGTCCCGATGAAAATGTAGAAAACAACATTTCTTATTTTCTTGATTAGGAACTGATTTATCCAGAACATATTGTGGGAAACGTATCTAAATATGTGAACATTAGAAAGTAGATGATTTCTGAAGAAAACTTCAAATTCTAAGATTTTAAATCTTATGGAAAAACCTTGCTGTTTGAATCCCTTTCTCTTAAGATCACGGTGTCTTTCTCAGACTCAGTTTCTCTTAGGAATGTCATATAAGCACAGCCAGGATGGAGATCACGGGGAACATGTGGCAACAATGTTGGAGTAAACTCTCAACTCTGAAGCCACAGTTTCTGAAGGGCACTCACTCTGTGCTTATCTAAACAATAATAAAACAGACCATCCCATCTCTTGGAAAATCTTACTTGGGATACATTTCAAAAGTAGCATTTAATTGAGTTCACAGGTGTAACAAATGGTTTTTGAAATAAAACTGAGCCGTTACAGGGAGAAAACTCTGTAATCTCACATTAAACTCAGTTATCTTGACTCAACTTTGTAATCTCTGTTTGTTCCCGTGTGCCCTGGGTTTTTCTGAGATAAAATTTCAAACAATAAACTCAAGGAGCCTAGTAAACTGAGCATCTACTTCCGTTGTAACAGTTAATAATAAAAGGGAGGATTTCTGAGACTTCCTCAGTTGAGAGCCTGTATCCTGCACTGACGCAATCGTCTTTTTCTCATCCATGGTATCATGTTAAGCAGCGTGACTGATCCTTGTAACATGCTCTGTCATGGAGCCAGATTCACCAACTGGAAGCCTACAGAACAAATTGCTGCTGCAAATGGCAACTTAGGAGTTAATTTTTTCATATTATTTTTGGAGAACCATTGTATCTGACTTATAGGTAATCTTTCGACAAGTAAGTATGGTGAATTATCTAGAGCAAAAACAAAGATTTTTTTTAATGTGGCATGTTTCTATACCGTTCCTACATATAAACCTTCATGTGATTGCTTTTAAAATGAAAATTCAAAGGTCTTCATTAACCTCTGTGAGAGCAAAACCAAAATTAAATTATTAGTAACATCTAAAGATAGCTCAAATTGCTTGCTCAAGTGGAACTAACAAATTTCTCAAGGCATGGCAGAACTGTTATTTTCTATTGTATCCTAAAACACTACTGGGGAGAAATGATCCTTTTCTTAGGTGACCAATGCAAGAACTTGTGTTTGGGGAATGGGAAGTGTCCCTTCTCTCCTTTCTTCCAAGGAATGCCACCATGGGAAGAAGTCTCCTTAGGGCAGAGGCTGATACAAGGTTAACTCTACAATTTTGACATTGTAGCACAATTAATAAAAACCCAGAGACAGATATTGGGGTTCAAACTGAAGGTCAGAAAAGTAAAACAGTCAGCCACTGGTTCTTACTTCTACCTCACTCTGGAAATGACAATGCTGCTTTTAGGAATCTCAGAATGAGACTGTGTCTGAGAACTGTCTCCTCCCATTTTATATTGCTCTCTAGGACTAGGATTAAAGGCATGCACCATTACCACCTGGTTTCTATGGCAAACTAGTCTTGAGACGAGCTCTCTCACTGAACCCAAAGTTTGTGGATATTGTTAGGCTGGTTAGTCAGCTGTTCTCCATGGATCCAGGTAGTTTCATCCCCTCGGTGCAGGGTTGACAGACGCATGCCACCACACTGGACTTTTCTACATGGGTGCTGGTGAACCAATACCAGGTACTCATGGCTTCCATGGCAAGCACTTTATGGACTGAGCCATCTCCCAGCTCCTGATACTCTGTTTCCTGAATACTTTTCTTACTCACTATCTTTTCTGTTCTTTCTCAAAGGCCCCAAAATGTTCTGATTTTAAGTCATCACTTTCAACCTGCAAAGTAAAGGCAATCAATATTACGTTAATGTGAATATTAATTCTATTGATATTCAAGCAATTTCTTTAATTGTGAAAACAAGACTTCCTGGTTCTTGCTTTTTTAAAAAAAAAGCCATACAACTGTATTGAACAGGATGCAAGTTGAAAATCACATCATGGTCCATGTAAGAAAATTCTCCTACAAAACCCACCTGATTGAAACTGTTCTTTCAAAGTTTCTAAGTGTTGGCTACTGCTCTGTGTGTTTATTTAATATACTCTCTTCTACAAAGTCTTTCCAGTTAAGATTTAAAGGTTGTTTTTTTTTTCTGATACTTCATGAAATTAGCTGGACCATACCAATTTGTTTGGTTTGGTTTGGGTTTTTTGCTGTGACTGAGTTAAACATTCTTTATTTTTATTCTGTTTCAGCCTTTAGCTTCAGCAGCATACTAAATATAATACGTACAGGTTTTCTGCATTGAATGGCCTGCTCATTATTAAGCCTTCTGTTTGAGCTTCCTGGCCTCCCAGGAGCTCTGCCGTGCTTCCTTCAAGCTTGCCAAGGTTGGCCGTCTATTCACCCTGCTTTGAATCTGAAGCAGTCATAGGTTTTCCAAGACAAGCAGCCTATTTAGGTTCAGGCCTTTCCACCCCCGTCTCAGGAAACCTAATGACACAGATCACTCTTCTCTTCTGTTGAACTTTATTATGTGTTTCAAGGTTGAAAAAGAAAAGGATCAATGTGTTTCCTTTACAATATGACAGAGCTATTTCTTGCCTGCAGAATAGATACCAGAGATTTTTCCCAGGGTCACTTGTGATTCCAGATGGGGTAGTTTTACCACGTCGATCCAGCCTGATTGACTTCTCTACCCTTCATGAGTGTAATTTACTCGCCAGCTTTTCAGACACCTCTGGTGACATTTTAAGGCAGCCTGTTTGTTTGCTTTAAGTACAATACACAAAACCAATTTTTCCTGCACTTGTATTCACCCAGAGGCTGAGACCATATTTTAAAAAGTAAAAACAGAAGAATTTTTTAAAAAATAAAAAGATCATTGCAGGATGTAATGTCTTAGCTCTGGCTTTGCCCAGGGTACTCATCAAACAAGAGGAATGATGTTATCACCACCAGAGGACCAAAGTTGAAAGTCTTTATATTAAATTGTCAATCAGCTAAATACTGGGACTCTTAAGTAGGCAATTTTTATCATTGACTTTCATTTTATTTCCTTATAATTATATTTCATCCATCATTAATATTATTTCTCTTAGTTCTCTCTGCTTTATTTCACATTTTGTTCTCTACTGGTAGTTTGAGGAAATATGCACTACAAAATTCTTTTGATAGGAACAAGTTTATTTTTATTTGCTTAGTAAAGAAATATGAAGAAGGCACAACAAGCCAGATGTTGTGGGGCATGCCTACACTCTCAGGTTATCAGGAGGCAGACAGGAGGGAATTATAAGTTCAGTACCAGACTGAACAACTTAGGGAAACCCTGTGTCAAACTTAAAAGGGCTGGAGCTATAACTCAGTAGTGGATAATTTGCCTGGTATTCATAAGGTCTGTAGTTCAACTCCCCGTACCCAAATAAAAGATAACTACAATACACAAAGAAATGTGCTAAGGATGACAAGCATGGGATACTCAAGATAAAATTATTGTCCCTAAGGATCTTATATCCTTATATTAAGAAAAACAACAAAGTGCTCACTCCAAAGATGCTATGGGCCAGATTCTGGTAAGTTCCCCAAAGTAATCAACGTAGTGACTAATGGGCACCTGCTTCATGGCCTCCACCCTTCCCTGATCCTATGTTTATCTCACCCTGAAGTCATAATGATGTTAAAAATGCAATTCAAATCCCTGCTTTCTTCAGAACCATTCCACAGCTTTCATTTGTTGCCAGATTTGATCTGTTTTCCTTTCCAGCCTTGTAGCTATCACTTCACCTTCTCTTTACGAATATCCGCCACAGAAACATTGTCCTGTTGACTACTTCTTCCTTAGCACCCAGCTGTGCCTACCTTATTGTAGTGTAGTGATAGACATTTTCCTTAAAGAGAAAATGTTTGTTTGAAAATGCTGAAATCCACGTTCTCACCTGATAAGACAAACACACCCATAAAAATGTAGCTAGAGCTTGAAAAAGAACCGGATCCATGCACTCTGCTTCATGACACCTTGGTTCGTTGCTTATTAAGCAAACACAAAGAATTGAGTTTGTCTCCCCCATACCCATGTGAAAGCAAGGCACTTTTAATCCCAGCATTTCCATAGCAGAGTCATGAGATCCCAAGGGCCAAGCTATCTAAACTAATCAGAACAAGGGAGCTTCTGGTTTAGCAGAACACCCTGTCTCAACGAACCGAGTGAGACATCAAAAACAACAACCCAAAGCCTATACACACACATACACATGTACACCTGTACATATAGGTGTGTCCACACACAAACACATGTACCAACATACCATATATACACAAAAATAAAATAAAATAAATGGGTTTATGATATAGATATTGGAGATGCCTGTAAATACATGATCCTTAGATAAAGTTTCAAGCAAGAAAACAAAGATTAATTTAAAAATAGTCCTATAAGAAGAACAAGCATATTTATGAAGATTTGATCACTAGACTTGGAAATAATGAAATTTTACAATGAAGTTTCAAGATGATGAAATTTGCCACATTTTCTAGATGTATTTGACTGATAAAAACATCTTTCTCACTAGTCATCACTTAAGAAGGGGAACAAAGAGAAATTAAATAAAAAGTGATCAAAGAGGTAAAAAGTGGATGTGTATAAAAAGCATATTGAAAACAAAAATATCAGTTTTAAAATCAAATAGACAAGTACTTGTGAAAGTTCAAAAACATTTGTATAATGTCATTATTTCTTAAGAAAACAATGTAAATAGTTCAGAAAGCAGAGCTGACTAGGAGAGATGGGAAGGAGACACAGAATGAGAGGGTGTTGTGGCTGAGAACAGTCACATAGTTTGAACAAATCCATTCAGAACTGTCCTAAGGCTAAGTTAGGTGAGATCACCTCTTCCAGATACGGGAACCATGAACAGAGACTACTGTTCTGCTGTCTTAATTCAGTACGTTCAGTATAAGCAAGCAGGGCCCCAAACAGCACTGGTGTGATGCTTGTGCCTGCTGAAATTATAAAATTGATGGGCTGTTATGAAATTATAAAAGTGATGACCCACAAATTGAACTTATTTATTTATTCTTGACAATATAATTTATATGATCAAAACATTGACTTTCTACATTGTGCAATCACTTGTTAAAGGATGGATAGGAGAGACTGCCCACAGCACAGACCTGAGCTCAGTTCACGTTCCCTGTCCACCCCTTAATGACATCTGGTTGGTGTTAGGTGTCATTACTCTGTTTTCCTTTACTTTTTTCCTTGGAAAGCAAACTCTCTGTGAGTCTCATTTTCTGCTTACTTTCTGCCTCCTTTCTTCCCCTTCTCCACTACCAACAAATGTCATGTAGCAGACAGACTCATTCATCTCCAAAGCCTTATCTGGGGGAGCATATGTTCCCTTTCTTTGAGGTCAGATTAACTATTCCTATATGCAACACAAAGAAGAAATACACATTGGCAGCAGATTCTCCTAGGGCAAGCCATCTTTTCTGTCCACTGGGTTAAGCCAATTTAACATGCTTAAACATGCCTTTTGTCACTCACAACAAAAGCAAAAGGCAGCGGAACTCTGGTTAATAAATCATTTTCTGAGGCAGAAAGACTGCTCAGGAAATATGATGCCAAACATTTATGGCTGAACTGTAAGAAGTTTCAGTCACAAGTTCACCCAATCTCTCCAGGATTACAAATATTTTAACAAAGACATTTTGAAGAGCAGAAGGAATTTCTAAATTAAAAAAAAAGCTCACAAAGTAATTGAGGCACACTTTATTTTCACAGAGGGGTTTACTAGATGAATCAGTTTCTACAGAAAAGGATGTGTAATTGTACAGATATATTTCAATAGGGTATGAATTCTAGTACATGTTATCCTCTCTCTGTCTCCCTCCCACCCTCTTACTCTCTCTCAGAGAGAGAGAGAGAGAGAGAGAGAGAATCTATCTCTATCTCTCTCTCTCAGTATGTGTGTACTTAAGTCTTAACTTGACAACTTTGACCTATTTGTGTTTCCATTTTTACATTTTTATTAATTTAAATTAAATGCAATCATTTCCTACTCGTAGTTATCCACCTGTGCTTTGTAAAAACTTTACCACAAAGAGACAAAATACCTCAGCACAATAAAAGGGAAAAGAGTCGACTAGGAATAACAGAAAAATGATACTCTGACCCCCTCAAGTCCACATTTTAAACTGAAGGGGGCTTACAGCTGGTCACAGACACCACGTGCACATGGTGTGAGGTATGAGTACACCTGCATACACATGCATAGAAATTTGATGAACTTCCCAAGTGCCAGCTTCTAACAGGAACCAACTATAACTATCACTGCCAAAGGTTTGAGCATGCCTAACTGTCTGCACACTCACATTCCACTCTGTTCTCTTACAGAAAAATGAGTTGTGCTGCGCACCCGTTCATGCTAGGCAGTGCATGCATTCATTTCAGGTCAAACATTTTCAGGGCAAGCGATATGTTTAGAAATCCATCTTCAGGTAGAGTGGGATGAATTTTTCTGGTTTGGCTTATCGCCTCCTCCTACCCAGCTGCTATATGGCATTTAAAGCTTGAACAGGCTTCCAAATTCTGGCTGAAGGGGACTCAAAGCTTTTGGACACACAGGTGCCACAGTATGCAGACTCCCCTATTGCTATGCTCACTGATGGATGAAGCAGAGCCACAAATAATGCTGGCCAGATAACACAGCCTTCTTCCAATTTCTGAAAATGGCAGTGTTTCTCGGTCAGGTGGGTAATATTGCAAAATATCATCATCCATATGGACACTGAGAAGTAAACTGGGTTGAATGGTTTTCAGGCTTTTAGCAAGCTGTGCTTTGACAAGAACAGTCTAGAGCTAGTAGAGATAAGCGCTTCTTCCCTGGCTAGTAGACGCCTTAGTGCAGGCGCTCCAAAAGTCTTCTGTATTTAAATGATCATGTAGCCTTATAATAATGAGGGCCTTCATTTAGCTAAATGCACTTATAACAGTAGCGCTTAGAGTCTAGTTACTGAGCAAAGTGATAAACATTTATTGACTCTTTTACAGGAGAGTGTTGAGCTGATAGAGTAAGTTATTTACTACATCATTTGTAATTGTGTTTTAAAAGCTCACTGTGAGGAAAATAATGCTACTATGGGGCAGCCTGTAAGTATGAGCAAATTCTATTCCATGTAGCTAATACTAATCATACCGTATTTGGAAGCAAATATTTATTGAACTCCCATTCTATCACAAGAAATAGTCTGTCTTACCTCATTAACATTTCCCAATGGAACCAAGCCATATTAATTCATTTTAGGAAGTCCAGTGAGCCTTCACTCCTATTTTTTAATCTCCTTGATGTGGGATGGTACTTCGGGATAAGGAAAGAGAAAACTGGACACAAATCCAGCCACAGAGCCCTTGACTTACAATCTGTCCTGTTTGCCAGATGTGCTAGGGCAATGGTGATGCAGAACTTGAAGGAGTAGTCAATCAATCTCTCATTTAACTTGATACTCATGCCTCCAGGGGGAGCCCATACTTAACATGGGTGACCAGAAACTGGAGACTGGATGGATAGCCCAGAGACATTGGGTAGTGGAATCAGACCAATTGTCCAGAAAAAAAAAAAAAGAAGAAATGTTTTCTAATGAAGTTCTGCTACCTCATAGATGGGTGCCTTGTTCAGTCTTCATCAGAGAGGCTTCCTATGGCATTAGATGGTACCAGATGTAGAGACCTGATGGTACCAGATGTAGAGACCCTCAGGTAGACATTATTTGGAGAGAGAATCTAAATTGGAGGTCTCAATTGGTCCCTCCCCTTGGAGGAGGGGGAAAGACTCTAGGAGTCAGAGCATGAAGGACACCAAGAGAACCTGGCCACTGTGGTAGTTTGAATGTAATTGGCCCACATAATCTCATAGGGAGTGGCACTACTAGGAGGTGTGGTTTTGCTGGATGGGTATGACCTTGTTGGAGGAAGTATGTCACTATGGGGGTGGGCCTTGAGGTTTCCTATTGTCAGGAGTGTCTCAGTCAACTTCCTATTACCTATATAGGACACTCAGCTACTCCAGCACCACGTTTGCCTGAATGTCACCATACCCCTAGTCATGATGATAATGAACCAAACCTCAGAAACTGTAACCAAATCACCCCAATGAAATGTTTTCTTTATAAGAGTCGCCATGGTTATAGCATCTCTTCACAGCAACAGAAAACCAAACTAGACACCCACTGCATCAACTAAGCAGGGCACATATCAGCTCTCAGAGACCGGAACAGCAACAGGACAAGGGTCTGCACTAGAGCCTCTACATATATGTTATGGCTGTTAGTTTGGTGCTTTGTGGGACTCCTAATAGTGCATGTGTCTCTCCTCTTTTTCCTGATCTTGGGACTCAATTTCTCCTGTTGTGTTGCCTTGTCCATCCTCAGTATTATGGGTTTGCCTTGTCTTGTATTTTGTTTTATCATGTTTAGTTATGATCTCTTGGAGACCTGCTCTTTTCTGAAGGAAAATAGAAGAGGAATGGATCTCAGAGAAAGGGAGGTGGTAGGGGTACACTTTGGGGAGTAGAGGAATGGGAAGCTGTGGTTGGGATGCATCATATGACAGAAGAATATTTTCATAAACCAAAAGAAAGATGAAAGGAGTAGTTAATATATCAGAAATTGTAATATGATAATAGGTAAAGGTGCATTTGAATATGACTTTCTTGATGTTTTGGCCACTTCAGTGTATTCACTATTAACACATCATGGAGTACTTTCCAGGACAAAAGTTGTCCTAATAACAAAATGCTAGTCGTGATTCTTTATATTCTAAATCATAAACAGCAAATGTGGTGGATATACCTTCCCTCTATCCATCCACTCATTCACTTTTGGTTCTGTTCTGCTAAGGAGTGACTCCTCTAGGGCCTGGAGAAGTAGCTCAGTAGTTAAGAGAACTTTTTCCTCTTACAGACTCCAGATCCTAGCACCTTCGCCAGGTGGCTCACAACTACCTATAAATCCAGGCCTTGAGCACTGGATATTCTCTTCTGGTCTTCATAGGCACCAGAAAACATGTACTGCACAGGGATTCATGCAGGAGCATACACAGACATAAAAAGAAAAACCAAAAATATTTAAGAACAATCAGTCCACGCTCTGAGTAACATGCTGTTTTGCCAAGTCCCCTCACATCTCAGAAGTTATAATCATATCTCCATCCTTCCTATTTGCCAGAAAAGGGTGAATAAAATTGTCTAAAACTTAATCAGTTTTAAAATGTCTTGCTAACCCAAATGTAGATCTATAGACATAACATTTTTTCTGACCACTTTCATGCTGCCTTTCAAATCAAAGTAATTTAGACAAGGTACAACTCTATTTAATTTTTTTCAAATTAAAACAGCTTCCTTCTTCATTTTCTCATTCTAATCTTTCCACTTGCTCTCTCACCTTTCTCTCACTCAAATTCATATCCTATATTTTCATTATTGTTTATATATGTTAAAATTATAAAGCATTGATATATATTTTAAAATTTGGCTATATGTAGATACATACATGTACATTATGCTAAAAACATAAATACAAGCTGCTCAGTCGATTCATGTAAAAGTACTTTTATGCACGTGATTTCAGGCCTTACCACTTACTATATTACATAACCAATTTCAAATACTTATCAATAGGATTAAGAGTTCAAATTTTGTTATAATTTAGAAGCATCTGTTTCAATTTCTTCCAACTTCCTGATGATGCTCAGAAAAGAAACTCATTCATTATCATAAATGTAAATATCTCAGAGAATAACTTAAAATCAATTTCACATGAGACTTTATATATTGAATTATACTGTACTCTATGCATACTAAAACAGTTTAATGCATTTCAGGTAAAAATGTCTGATTTACTGTAATCTGTACAGTAAATCACTTTGTAGTGTAAAAAAATAGAAACCTAAAGATAAATCCCTAAGGAGCAAAAAGATGAACATTTATAGTGCATTCTAAACATCATGAAAACATAAAATATATGATCTTTCTACCTTTCTCAAAATGTTGAAATAGTTCTTATATACTTAGAATAAGTTTCAATACTATACAAGTCCTCACAATATCTTTCTAACTCATCTCTTTTATTTTTATGGTTTTTATATTAAAAAAATTTAAGTTGATATAGTCTGGTTATGGTTTTCCATTCCTCAACTATCCCAACATGCTCCAGTGTCTTCACCTGCCCAAACCTACACAGTTTTTCTATCTTTTATTAGGATACAAACAGGCATATAATAATAATAAGGAGGAGAAGGAGTAGGAGAAGGAAGATAAATAAAACAGATAAACCAGAATAGAACAACACAAACAAACAGAATAAAAGTCACAGGAAAAGTTCAAGAAACACATGTAGATGGAGAGACACATACATTTGCACTAACAGAAATTCCATAAAAACACATAACAAAAAACAGTAATATATATGAAAAGGATTTATTAAAATAAGTCCTGATAAAGTGACTCAACTCTTAACCCCTTTCCTTCTTATTTCAAGCTGATCCTGAAATCATGTGTCCAGGTTAATGCTATGTGCTTGTCATTTTCCTGAGGGAAAGTCATTCCCTTTATATTTTTATGCCTCCTTCCTTTCCAGTGATTCCTCTTAAGTGTTTCCTAATCCCCCATAGAAATAGATTTAATATGCTTTCCCATGTTAAGGGGAGACAAATATATCAATGGAAATCATGTTTGTGTTTTTAATATTTATCTGTTACCCTAGTAGTACAGTCTGAAGTATGTAGATGCCCAATAAACAAAAGCCTAATGTGGAGTAAAAATGAACTCTTTACATTGCTGTTGTAGGATTATGCCTTTGATATCAGCAAGAGCCAGTGAGACAAATTGTTGCCAAACCACATATTTCATAGAAAATTGCGGATGCATTTAAAATACTACTTAGAGTACATAGTACTAATTTTAGAGAGGAAAGAAATCAAAGATTCACAGACTTTTAGCAGCAGAATTTTAAAAGAAATGATTTTGTTTCCTCCTCTGCACCTTCTGTCATTCTTTTATTTTCTGTGTCACCTCCAGTGAATTAATGATATCTTTCTATATTTACATGGTGATGGTTTTTCTATTTTATATAATGATGCAGAATATTTATTGGGAGAGAAACTATTTGGCTATCTTCATATTTGGCTAATACCCCCAAATATTTATGTTGAATCTCTACTTACTATTAAGACTTAAAAGGAAGAAATAAGGCTAAATATGGCTATAAAGTGATGTGATGATCCAGTAAGATTATTGTCCTCATAAGAGAAGACACCAAAAATCCCTGCTCTTCAAAAGTGTGTTTGTGTGTGTGTGTGTGTGTGTGTACACGTGCATGTGTATGTGTGTTACAATCAAGATAGGTTAGGTGAATAACCTGTCAAAATACTGGTTGTTGACAAGTTAATCTACCTTCTAAGAGAACTTGGCCAACCTCCAGAACAATGAGAAAGCTAATTTCTCATGCTTATACTTCCTGGTTTATTGAATACCAGAAAAAAACAATCAAATAGTAATAAAAAGTGCTCCTTGTCTTATTGAATTAATGGACAAATGCCATATATCATTTTGAATTTGTATGATATATAAGTTAAGAAAATACAACGCTTTCTTTTAAACTTAATACAAGCTTTCTTATAAGCCCTGTAAGCATTAAAACCTGCACAGCTCCATGACAGCATGTTTCATATGACTAAATGATAGTGAACATCTTTTGCTATTTGAAAATGTCCCTAGAGTCAGACAGGTACTGTTTCCTCTCCCCTGGGTAAAACATTGTTCAAATCTTGAGTTACTTCTTACTTTACCAACACCTTACACAACTTACTAGTAGAATGGGTATCTTTTGTGGAGGTCCTTTTATTGAAAATAGATTTTATTTTCTTCATATAATATATCCTGATTACAGTTTCTCCTTCCTCTTCTCCCAGTTCCTCCTTGCCTCCCTTCTCATCCGGATCGACCCCTTTCTCTCTCTCATTAGAAAACAAACAGGTAGATATGCAATGGTGGCATATGCCTTTAATCTCAGCACTCAAGAGGCAAAGGTGGATCTTGAACTCTGAGGCCAGCCTGTTCTACAGGACAAGTTTTTATAAACAGCCAGTGCTACACAGAGAAACCCTGCCTTGAAAAGCGAATATAAAATGATGATGAAGATGATAATGATGATGATGATGATGATGAGAAGAAGGAGGAGGAGGAGGAAGAGGAAGATAAGAATGAAGAAAGGAAGGAGGGAAAGAAGGAGAAGGAAAGAAGAAAAAAGAAAAAGTCTTCATGGAATAATAATAAAATAAGATAAGATAAAACAAAAGCTAACACATTAGAATAGAACAAAGCAAACAAACCAAAGAAAAATAGCCCAAGTAAAGGCACAAGTAACAGATACAGCTATAGATCTCTTCCTTGTTTGCTCACTCAAGAAGCACATAGACACTAAACAGGAAGCCATAATATATACACAGAGGACCTGTATGTGTTAAAAAAAAGAAGAATTTGTATTGATAGATAGATAGACAGGCATAGATATGAATAAGATTTTTTTTCTCTTGACCATCTACTGCTGGGCATGAAGCTTATCCTTAAAAGTAGGTGGGTTTCATAGTGAGACTCCCTTGGAGTAAAAGAAATTTTCATTTCCAATTGATTTTCAGTTGTAGATTGCTTCTGTGTTAGAGATCAGGGCTTGTGCTCACTTTGGCTTTCAACTGTTGGATGGCATCTGGTGCAGATCCATTCAGGCCTTTTGCATCTTGCCTTGGTCTCTAAGTTCCTATGTGTGTTGATCTTGTTGATTTATTGGTGTCCTCCATCCCCTCAGACTTAGACCTGAGTGTTCCAAGGTCTTTCACTATGCATAGTGTCTAGCTGTGAGTCTCTGCATTTGTTCCTATCTGCTGCAGGAGGAAGTTTCTCGGATGATGGCTGAGTAAGGCACTGATCTATGAATGTAGCAGATGCCATTAGAAGTTATTTTATAGTATTTTTTCTAAACAGTAGTATTTGATTTTTCCCTAGTGATAAGCAAGCAGTGTTGGTTATGGGTTCAATCTTGTTGAGTATGCCTTAAGTCAAATTAGATATTGGCTTTTCACTCCCACAAGCTTTATGCCCATATTGCACTAGCGTATCTGTAGGGCTCAATCTCAATCTACAGATAGACACTGCATGAAGTTGGTTTCATCTTGGAATGTCTTATTTTCTCCATCTACTGTGACGAGAAGTTTTGTTAGGCATAGTAGTCTGGGCTGGCATCTGTGGCCTCTCATAGTCTGCAGCACATCTTTCCAGACCCTCCTGGCTTGTAAAGTCTCCACTGAGAAACCACATGTTATTCTGATAGGGCTGCTTTTATATTTTACCTGGTATTTGTCCCTTGCAGCTTTTACTACGGTTTCTTTGTTCTATATATTTAGTGTTTTATTATTATGTGTTGGGGAGACTTTCTTCTATGATCCCATATATTTGGTGTTTTTTATGCTTTTTGTACTTTGATAGGCATGTCCGGGTAAGGAAAATTTTCTTTTACCTTTGACCTAGGTTTATCCTCCTTCCTCTATACCTATTGTTCTTAGGTTTTAGTCTTTTTATTATGTCCATGATTTCCTGAATGTATTGTCAGGAGTCTTTTTAGATTCAGCATTTTCTTTGACTCATGTGTTCTTGACCTAATCATTTCCTCTACCATGCCCTCTATGCCTGAGATTCTTTTCCATCCCTAGTATCCTATTTGTGGGTCTTGCTTCTGTGGTTCGTGTTTGAGTTCCTACATTTTAATTTCCTGATTTACCTCAGTTTGAGTTCTCTTTATTTCCTCATGCATGTCTTAAACTGTTTTATTCATTTCCTTCACTGTTTGTTAGTGTTTTCATAAACTTCTTTAACAGATTTATTTATTTCCTCTTTAAGGAGCTCAATCATATACATGAAGGCTCTTTTAGGGTTTTTTTTTTCTTGTGCTTTAGCTATTTTGGAATACCCAGGACCTGTGGTGGTGGGGTTACTGGGTTCTACTGGAGACATTGTCCTAGCTGTTATTGTACTTTTATGTTGACATCTGGGCATCAGGGTTTGGAAAGACTACTTCTAGGTACTGATATCTCATCTTGTCATTGTTAGTGTGGTGTTCTGTTCCTTGGTTTTTGTTCCATGATCCTTAGGAGAGTACAGTGACTGTGTGTGCCTGGTAGGACAGTTTTCTGTGGCCATGATAGATGAGGCCACTTGGTGTTCCAGGTAAAATGTATTTCTGGGAATTGGGAGCTGACAGTAATAGGGATAGACTGGGAGGGAGCTGAGGGGCTTCACAGTAGGGAGGGCAGAAGGATGTTTCAGAAGGAAGTTAGGACCCTGGGAATGGTATAAGAAGGTAAGAACAGGCCACATCAGGAAGTCTGTTATAGAGCTGGGGGACTGAGTTTGGAGGAGCCGAGATAGGAGTGAAGATCTACAGTTAGACAACCTGTTTCTATGGTTGCAGTGGCCTGTAGGTTCCTAGGGAGTAACTGATAGAGTTGAGGGACAAAGCAAGGAGTGGGAGAAGTGGGGTTAGGAGGATAAGATTTGTTATACACAGGAGGTGATGCCATGGAGGCGATCACAGTTGTTCTGCTGTAGACGGGGGTGAAACTAGAGCTTTGGACTGGGAGGGATGGAGTGGAAGGGGAAAATCTGCAGCCACCTCCTGGCTTCTCTGGCAGGAGTGGCCTGTAGGTTCCTAGACAGTGACTGCTGAAGTTTAGGGCTGTGATGGGGCAAAGAGTCGGGGGTGGGGCGAGGAAATGAAGTCAGGAACAGGAGAAATGTAGGATCCATAAGAGATGAGGGCAGGTTAGGGGAGGAGGCTGCAGGAGGTGCTCTGTTGCAGAGATGAGAATTTGACTGGTGGACTGGAATTGGAGGAGCAAAGAGAGAGACGAGAGTCTGCAATCAGACCTGCTTCCCTGGCAGAAATGGTCTGCAGGTCCTCAGGGAATGCTTTCTGACGTAGGATCATCTTACAGTTCCATCCAAAGGCCACATTCATGCTCCCCTAGAATAAAGCTAAATTTTAGAATTAACACAGCAACTTGCTTAAGTTTCATCTAAAATTCATTAAGGAGCCTAGTATTTTAGAGGTACAGTGGAGGATCTTGTTTGAAAAGCAATTGGTAGGGGAATCACTCCCCATAGAGTTTTGAGTATGAAGGTCTATCAGTGTCAACCCTAATTTCCCTCAGTGTTTCCCACAATTGATGGAACTGAAGCCAAGAAATCTATAACATATCTCATCATTATGGTTCTCTCACTGTGGGGTTGATGGGCACATCTGGCCACAGCTGATCAAAGGCCACTCGGATTTGTTATCTTATTGCTCTTGCAGACTAGAGCTGTCTTCAGATTCAAACACCTGTCATGGAAATGAAACATGGATCCATTAAAAAAATAATAAAGAAGACAATACAAAAATTTAAATCTAATACAAATAGAAGAAAAGTAAAGTATATGAACTATAATCTCAGGAAATATCCTAATGCCCAAATAGACATAGTATTAAACTATAAAGTGGCTATAAATATAAACTATCCATGAACTGTAATGACAACAGCTCATGATGAAATGATGTTCAGGAACGCAGTCTCTGGTGATGACTGTACAGGCCAAGTGTCATCTGACTATAGCCTGAGAAATACATGAAGATCGTTTTTATTGGTATCAATGACAATGATGGTCTGAGTCCCATGCCCCATCCCTGGTGCTTTGGCAGCTCTGACAAACTGATCCCCGACAGACAACTGCTTGGGAAAGACTACACAGGTGTGCATTAATGGCCATAGTTAAAGAGGTCATTTTCTCACAGTAGAGGAGTTATTGCCTATTGTTAAGAGCTCTCCCAATGTTCAAATAAGTCAGCTGATACCATGTATTCATATCAGTGTTTGTATGTAATGTTCAGAAAACCACAGAATTAGTATTCTATCTCAAAACCTGGCAGTATGCAGCAATAATCTCACAATTTTTATTTATTAGTTGCAAGTATCTATAATAGAGGCACTTTACTGCAAGTGCAGTCTAAAAGTAGAATATAGAATCTTAACAGATAATAAATTAGTTTCAGCACAAAAATTCAGAATGTGACGAATTCTAAATATACAAGATTCCTATACTGATTTCTGTGTCTGGTGTTGGGGGGGATGGGGTGGAGGTTGCATATTGGTTGTAACAGCAGTAATTAATCAACTTAACTTATCATGGTCAATTAGATTTCCATCCCAAAGCCATTATATGCATGCAGTGTGTTTTCTCATGAAGGCCGTGGTTGCTCCACTGTGGAGCAGATGGGAAGTCAACCGGATTTAGGGGATAGTCTAGATAATGTCATCCTAAGTGACATCTTTCCGCTGGAAGCCAGTTTCATTGGAGGCTGGGGCACCTTTCCCATGCTACCAGGCTATGTGTGGCAATCTACCAAACCTGTTACCACTGGCACCTGAAAGCAGAATTACAGGCATCGAGAAACAGTCAAACAGTGCAGCCTGGCTATCCCAAACACCCGAACCACTAGCACTTTAGCTACTTCAACAGGGGACTGAAGCGCAACTTCGCTGTCAGGAAGAGCTGTTAGATTAATGGACAGCAAGTATGTTCTTTGCTGCATCAGTCATTATGACTTTTGGTCAAGGCTGAAAAACAGGACTGGCACATTATTGTCATTTGTTCATTGAATATTTTCCTTAAATAGCTGAAGAAAATAAAGAATATACACACATACATATATATATAAATATATATGTATATGTATATTCTTACCTGGTGGAAAAGGTCTGATTCCTTAATTAGTTTAAGCTCAGAGTAAATATGAGATGACCTTAGGCTTAGCGTGAGTTGGCAGGAGAATTCATTTCTTCCTACATCCCTGGAACTCTGGCTTGAGTTTAGCCCACAGAGTCATTTTCATACCAGAATATGAACCTCACTGGTATTTAATCCTTTGAATTGAATCAGTGCTTCAGCCAATTCAATAGGCACCATGTAACTGGAATGACCATGGCAGACACAAGGCTGCTCACTGCCAGCACTCTGTTTCATCTTTCCTGGGCAGCTTTAGTACTGTTCATATGTTTATGAACATGAATTTCCTTGTCTAAAGCCTCCAGTACAAAGGAAAAAGGTCTCTGCCTTTGAGAGTAAAACCAAAGCTTTAGAATGCACTACATTTGATAGCAAAATTGTAGTTGGGCCATTGTTATGCTAAAGAAAGAGTTGTTACCTTTGGCCAGATTGTAATCAGGTTCAAATTGGCTTTTTTTGTTGGCTGGAAAAAACATGCAGACTGTTTTTTATTGGCATATTTAAACCTTGTTTTAATGCCTACTTATTTTATTATTTCTAGGATCAATGGGTGTCATTGAGGAATGCTTATAACCACTCATTCTGATGTGCCTGAGTTCACATGATAAATCATCAAAATGTTTAGACAGAAAGGAAACAAAAGTCCTCCACTGGAATCTTAATCTTTGGACTTAGCATAAATTCCACGTCACGTGCACTTGACAAAATGAGACATAACCAGCACATTCTGTGCACATTTGAGTCCTCTAGAGACTTGTCTCGTAAGGTTAGGGCAGGTTGCAAAATTGAAATCCAAATTCCCAAATGATCAACATTTCACCCAGGTGTGCCCAGGTGCTCATGGTTTGCCAACATTCCAACAGCTCAGTCGGTCTTCTCATACAAAGCACAGTTTGCAATGCCCTGTGAAATAGTAGCTGCTTTGGCTTCTGTTTCCTGTCATGCTTCCGTCCCTCTCTACCCTCTGTCAAAGGCTCAAGCTAGTTTCATGCTTTTGATTATTGGTCAAAGGAATGTTGAGGACATGTTTTTCTTTAAGATTGTTTGATGTGTGTCTGTATGTGTTGTGTCTGTGTCTGTGTGAATGTATGCCATGCAAGTGAAGGCTCCCAGAGAGAGGCCAGAAGAGGACATCAGGTCCCCCTGTAGCTTGAACTGAAGAGAGTTGTGAGCCAAGGGACACGTGTGCTGGTTCTGAACCTCGGTCTTCTGGAAAAACAAGCGCTCTTAACTTCTGAGCCACTGCCCTCACCTAGTATGGACATTTAAAAAAAAACAGGAGATACAGAGATTATATCTAGTTCTCTACTTTTATGGTTTGCTCCAGTCTCACAACCCCTGTTTTAAGTGGACAGGATGCTCTATGGCCATTTCATCCCAGGGTCATCTAAAGTAGCAACATTAATTCGGTATTAGAGTTGAGAGAACATAGGCCCAGAATTTAAGTAACTTTCATACAAGTAAGAGGCAATATTTGAACCTAAGTCTAAGTGACTTTAGAACTACTTTTTATGTACTAATGATAATGGTAAAACCACTCCCATATCATGATACCAATCCTGAGACATTGGTAGAGAGTTTCAGGGTGTTTGTCTTTTAAAAGAAATGTATGACAAGTTGAGGCCTAATAAATGAAACTATAGAGATCTTAAATAAAGAAGGGGCAATTTTGTCAGGATGCTGTGGTATTGCCATGTTGTCATTTGGTCTCCTAGTGCTACCCTGATCTCTAATCTTATGTTGAAAAATAAGATTTTGTATATCTCCATGTAGCCACTCAGAGTTGAAGTCATGCAGCAGTGGGCTCGACCACAATGCTTTGCAAGCAAGACTTTTTTCCCCCTAGACAGACGGGCTAAGGAACAATTTGAGCATGACGTAAGTGCACAGCTTTTCCTGTCTCGTTCACCAGTGAGCATGGCCAGGTAAAGGCAGAGAATGTTATGCTCCCCAAAGTGAGACACACAGGCACATACAACACACACATGGTGACTCCTGAAATACCATTAATCTTCATTCACAAAAGGCCTGAAAAGCCACACCTTCCCAAAAGACACTGGTGCTTTCTGACAGATTTAAATAATCTCTCCATTACTTTGCACAGCATCCAGATTAGCCTTTTATCAAAATAAAGTGTTCTATTATACCATTCTAAGTCATCTGTATGTGTAAGGACTGCTATCATAGTTCATGGAGCCTTATTTCTTTTTTAATAAGGAACTGAAATGGGCTTTGAGGATTGTGCCACTCAAAACTAGTCTCATTTTTCTCCCCCAAACATTAAGGATTTTGAACGTAGGGATTTGTACAATGATTTATAAATCCAAGTATCTCTTCAAGGCAGCATTTTCTGAGTGTAGAAGAGCCAGATAAGATGTTGCCATCAGGAAGTTTTAGAATTTTACCCAGAAAGAATGCATTAGACTTAATAGCATGCCAGAGTGGGACAGTAAAAGTTGTTCAGAACATGGAGACTTAGCAGTACATCAGCAGGCACCAAGGACTCTAAGTAACGATGTGAGAAATCACTGTTCCATGAAAAATGACCTTTGACAGTCTGATTTTTAAACAATTGTTACAGTTACTGCCATTTTTCTCATCTACAAATGAGATTAGAATGGTCACATGTCACATCATTTAATGCCTGTTCTATGACAAAATATTTTTCTGCATGAAAGTAATTTCAGACAAAGTCTACTTATGAAGCTTGAATTGATTGATACTAGATAGATAGATAGATAACAGATAGAAAGATAGATAGATAATAGATAGATAGATAGATAATAGATAGATAGATGTGTGTGTGTATATATATGCATATATAGTGTCTATATAATAGTGTAAATTCATAGCAGTTCAAAACTGTATATTTTGGTTCAGTTAATCTTTTTAATGCCTGAGAATCTCTTCTGTTTAATTAGATTGAAAATAAACACATTCTTGAGTGTAATTTGTTGTACTAGAAATGAACAAATAGAGAATGATTATGAAGTCAAATCAGTAGAACTCAGGCTCACTCAATTTTGTTTATTTGTAGGAGTAATTGAAGTTTTTATTTGTGCATAAAATAACAAGTAGTGATACCAGTGGAGAAATACAATCACAATCCTTTGGTTTGAAATAATAAGGGGATGATGATTCCCCTCTTACAATAAGGCATACACAAATATCACCCTAAATCCCAGAACCTGTGACTCTCACCTCACAGAGCACAATACAGTCCATAGGTGTCATTATGTTAATGACCTTGAAACATCCACATGGCTCCACACCCACACAAGTACTTTGAGGATTGAGAGGTTCAGAAGAGGGTGGCAAGAAAGAACCAGGCAGTAGAGATTGGAGTCATTAGGTTGCTGAGTTTGGAGAAGTCAGGAACTACCTCAAGAAACAACCAAGTAGCAGAAAAGGGGTTTTCTTACAGAGGTTCCAGAAGCACTCATCTCTGAGCAGCTTAGTATTAGCCCCAAGAGATTTGTTTTAGAAAACAAGTAGACTTCTGCTTTCTAAACTGTATGACAATAGATTCGTGCCGTGTGAAGCGGGTTAGTGCGCAGTGATCTATTGCAACAGCAATGGGAAGAAGCCAAGAGAAGCCAGGAGAACAGGAAATGAACATCCTGTAGGATGACCAAAGCTGAAAGCAGCTCTTCTTTTAAAGTGGCAATTGTTTGAATTGCAAAAAGAAAATCAATAGAGGTATTATTAACAAATATTTGTCACAAGTCAGGCGTGTTTATCAAAGTGTGATGTATGTTTCGTCTACAACACTAGGACTAAGTTTCAAGAGCTCTGCTGGCAGCCAGAAATTGCCGTCCAGACCCTGCCCAACACATATCCTCTCCCAGCTCTACTTTCCCTTGCTAACATAACCATTATAATGCTAACTGATTTGGTTAATTATTTTAATTGTGTCTATATAAATATGCTATAATAGTGTAAAAGAAAAGCAAGAGGATAAATTAGTAACACAGTTACTCTTACTTCAGGGCTGAAATTTTATCTTACTTATCCTCAGCACTGAAGCGATCATTGGTCATCAAGTGAAGGAATGAAGAAAATGTTATTAATAAATTACCATTGAAAAGATGACATCAATATTTTATTATTTCTTTTACTTTTGAGATTATAATATAATTACAAATTCATTCCTTCTATTTGCTCTCCAAATCTTCCCACGTGCCCTTTCCTTGCATTCTGTTCAATTAATTGTCATTAATTACGATTCATGTCTTTTATATAACTCATTGGCCTCTTTTAAATTTTTCATTTAGATTAGTTTATTTTATTTTGTGTATCAGTGGCTTGTGTGCATGCATGTATGTGAAACACGTGCATGCCTAGTGCCTTCAGAGATCAGAAGAAGGCTTCGAACCCCATGGAACTGTAGTTACATGCGGCTGTGAGCCACCATGCAGGTGCTGAGAGTCATACCTGGATCCTCTGAAAAAGCACCACGTGCACTAACCCACTGAGCTCTCCCTCCCTCACCTTATAGGGCTCTTTCAATATTCCATTTCAAAGCCAGACGTTCACCAATATTTTCCTAGCTGCCCTCTTTCCAACAATAGACGTTGTTTCCCAGGTTCTTAGAGCCTCTCTGTTCTACTGCACAGATCATGTCACACACAGCAAAACTAGTTCTGTGAGCTTTTTGTGTCTCCTGACAAACCATAATTTCTTGATAGTTATAAGAGTGCAATGCACTGGAACCAGTGGTCACCATTCACCCACGAGGTTGAGTATTTTAATCGGTTACATAATACTCTTCAGTTTAATTAGAAATTGGCATATTTCCCACCTTAATTCTATCAAATGTCTTAAAAGGCATATAAATATTTCCCCATGCTTTTACACCTCTTCACATAAATCACACCATTCCTCATTAGTTTGGCTTATTCTAGGCCACAAAACATTTTAAAATTTTTCTTCCAGGGAGCTGTTGCTCGGAGATTTCAAAATAGCTTATGTCTGTCTCCCTTAAGACAAATGAGTTAGGATCTCAAGGTGGCCACCAACTACAGACTAAATTTTGTCAAACACTGGAGAGCTTTGCTCACGTGAGTATGATTTTTTTTTGAGCAAACAGAATTAGGCCAGAGGATACTGAGAAGATAGAGATTTCTCTCAGATGGAGCTAACCTCCAAAGCATGAAACTTCTGTCTGTGATAGTGCAGCAATTGTATCATTACAAATAGAAAAACCTATGCATGTATCTTGCCCACAACATTAAGAAATTAAATCTAAATAGTGATTAAGGGTATAGTTTCATTTATTAGAGGTTTCAAATATCTCAGACAATATTTGCAGAATTGTTCCTATCAAACATGAAAAGTAAGGTATTTGGCAAAAACACATCGCTGCCACCTCTATTAACCAGAGCAGGAACATGCCTCCCTGAGGGGACGATGAAAAGAGTGAGCTGTGAAAACAGAGCGGTGTGCCAGACTGTGAGTGTTGCAGCAGTCATAAACAGCAAGGAAGTCTTATAAACTATTGCAAGTTTGAGACTGGCCTGCGGGAGATTTATACCAGGGAAATCAGCAAGTCCTACCTCGGAAATTCCTTCCTGTCCCATTCGCAGTCGTTTATCAGAACACAGAGTGGAGGACAGAGCAATACTCTAGCTCGTTTCTCTTTCTCACAAAGACACTGGGAGATCAGAGAACATTCTTATTAAGGTCATTTCATGCCACCTCTTCCCCAGAGAGCTTCCCTCATGCTTTTTTGTCATATGTGTGTATGTGCAAAAGCAGTTAACTATAGATTTTGCATGCATGTGAGAGAAAACCTATGGCATTTATCTTCGTCCTGTGCTCCCCTGCCCTCTACTGCTCCTCCCTTTGAGCTTGTCTGTTCCATTTTCTACTTTCCTGCCCTAATGCACTTCCTTTTGAAGATCTGCATAATATGTATTTTCTTTCTTTTCTTTTCTTTTTTAGTTTTTCGAGATAGTGTTCCTCTGTAGCTTTGAAGCCTGTCCTGGAACTAGCTCTTGTAGTCTAGGCTGGCTTCAAACTCACAAAGATCTGCCTGCCTCTGCCTCCCGAGCGCTGGGATTAAAGGTGCTTGCCACCACCACCCGGCAATGTGTATTTTCTATACATAGAAATACATATGAAAAAATAACACAACTGTGCTTTGAGATAGGGAGTTTTGAAGAACCTAAGACTTAAATACTTTATTCACATCAAGGTCAACTTTAGGCTATTTTAAAATACAGGTTTATTTCAAATAAAGAAGAGTGGAGTGTAAAGTTAATATTTGCCCAAAACCCAGGCAAAAGTTCAATATCATCAGCAAATAGTAACTGCAAAAGCTTAGAATTTACTATATAGACTATATAGGTAGATGAATGATAAATAGATGTAGATATAATTGAGAAAAAGTTTTACTTTGTACTTCAGTCCTGAAAATTTTCTATGTATCTAGTGCTACCCTCAATTTCTGTATCATCCTGTCTCAAATTTCTGAATACTGGGGTTCTACTGTCCTACAATTTCTGTTTTAGTGTTTATAACATCACTGAAATTTCATTCAGTAGTCCAATTTGAAGAGTCTGATGTTCTTCAGTGGAAATTCTTTGTCAATGCTGTTGGCTGCTCTGCTGTTTCTATATTTGTGATGCACACAGATTATTGAAATAATGCCTGCTTCCCATGAAGTTAAGTATGTGACAAGCTCCTGTGGACGGAAATATTGGAAAAGCCATTTTACCACAGTGCAAAGCTTCGGCTCTTTCAAATCCAGCTGCAGGTAGTGAGATGGTGTGATACTGTTTGCACATTTCTACTAAGTTTTTTTTATACTCTTTGAGTAAGTTTTCACACTTTCAAATATATTCAAAATTGTCACCCATAAAATATGTTTACATGGGTAGAGATAACTGATTTTGATCTGTTGACAGGAGTGTCTGTAAAGCCTGATGGGGAAATGATCTGAACCACCAAAGCAAAGACAATTCAGCAGGTAACTATAACCCTGCTACTCTTTATGCGAGGCAGACTGTGTTGTTCATAAATTCTGTTAAGGTGGCGTTAAAGAAGGTATTTCCCTCAAGCAGTTTCTTAGATATGTAAAATATGATATTTTATCTTGTTTGAAAATCTTATGTGAATGTAAATCAAGAGGAGGTGGAATGATATTGAACTGAACAGTTATCTATTTGACCTCCAGTTCCTAAGACTAAATCTGATATCAAATAAGACATTTTGCAAGGCAGTAAAATGGGACTCAACCTTTTTTATCCTATAATACTTATTCTATGGAACATTTGAAACAGAACTCTAGGGGTTTTATTGTTTGGTTTAATATCTAGTATTATACTGTAATCATGTTTTTTTTTTTTTGCTGTTACATTTGGTATCTAAATTGACCCCACCTGGGCACATGTTTAATTCTGCTATCCAACTCCTTCAAATATGTAGAGCATGCGGAGCCTTTAAGGGCCTGAGTTTGAAGCTAGATAAATGGCTCAGCAATTATGAGCACATGTTGCTCTTCTAGAGGACTTGGGTTCAAATCCCAGCACACACATTGAGTGGCTCACAACTATCATTACCTCCAGTTCCAGGGGATCCTTCACCCTTTTCCCTCCACTGGTACATACACACACACATCATAAACACACAAAAAGTAAAAGAAACGAAGAGAAAAGGAAAGAAGACTTTTAAAAAATAGAAGTGGGACTTAACAGGCAGATGTGTGTCACTGGAGATGGGCATTTGAAGAAGACATCCCACCCTGGTTTTAGTTCCAGCTCTCTACGTCCTGTCTGTTACCATGTGAAGAAGCCTCTCCTACTCAACCCATTGTCACAAATCCCGCAACACATTTCCTACTCTAAAATGTGAGCCAAAATAAACACTTTCTCTCTAAGTTGCTTCTGTCAGGTATTTAGTAACTAATGCTAATTGGGATTTGTTTGACATCTCTTTTCACACAATCTGTTTCCCTCAGATTTTTCTATTTTTCTCTGTTCTTTCCTTATTTTAGAATTTTTATTTATTGATACTTTAATTTGCATATTTCTTGTTTCCCCTTCCATTTTTGTCTTTCCTTTACATTTTAGAGCTGTTTTATTGATAGTTCAAATGACACATTACTTTTTATTCCTTTAATTTTTTAATGCTCATAGTGTTTATTTTTCTCATAGTTTGAATCTATTTCTCACTCAAAGCTCTTACCTCATTCAGCTTCTGCCATTCATCCCTGTACATGTCTTGAAATTTTTTGTCTTATTTTCCTAGGAATCATCTACCTTACTCAGCCTATCTTCTATAAATTTTATAGTTTCCCAAAGTTTGTCTCCTTATATTTTTATTGATTTTATTGAGCTATACATTTTTCTCTGCTCCTCTTCCTTCCTCTTTCCTCACCTTCAACCCTCTCCCATGGTCCCCATGCTCCCAATTTACTCAGGAGATCTTTCTTTTTCTCCTTCCCATGTAGATTAGATCCAGGTATGTCTCTCTTAGGGTTCTCATTTTGTCTAGGTTTTCTGGGATTGTGAATTGTAGGCTAGTTTTCTTTGCTTTATGTCTAAAAGCCACTTATCACTAGTACATACAATATTTGTCTTTCTGGGTCTGGGTTTACCTCACTCATTATGATGTTTTCTAGATCCATCTATTTGCCTGCAAATTTCAAGGTGTTGTTTTTTTCTGCTCTGTAGTACCCCATTGTGTAAATGTATCATATTTTCCTTATTAATTCTTCAATGGAGGGCATTTAGATAGTTTCTGGGTTCTGGCTATGAAAAATAATCCTGCTATGGCCATAGTTGAGCACATGTCCTTGTGGCACGATTGAACACCTGATTTTAGACAAAGAAGCAAAATATATAAAATGGAAAAAAGAAAGCAATTTAATAAATGGTACTGGCATATCTGGATATCAACATGTAAAAGAAAAGAGCTCAACATAAAGACAACCACACTGAACCTCATAGACGAGAAAGTGGGAA
Source organism: Bramus lutescens (assembly GCA_001685075.1). Lineage (NCBI taxonomy): Eukaryota > Metazoa > Chordata > Mammalia > Rodentia > Cricetidae > Bramus > Bramus lutescens. The sequence continues at coordinate 337,976 of LOEQ01000373.1, forward strand.
GTACACTTGAACACATTGGCACAGGAGACCACTTCTGAAATATAACTCCAGCAGCACAGACACTGATAGAAACAATAAGTAGAACCTCTTGAAACTGTAAAGCAAAGGACACACTCAACAACACAAAACAACAGCCTACAGAATGGGAAAAGATCTTCACCAGTCTCACATTGGACAGAAGACTGATCTCAAAATATACAAAAAAAAACTCAAGAAATTGATCAGCAGAAGAACAAATAATCCAAGAAAAAAAAGGAGCACAGACCTAAACAGACAACTCTCAACAGAGGAATCTAAAATGGCTAAAAGACACTTAAGGAAATGCTCAA